>SJYC01024083.1:0-80531 GCA_006408675.1 Madoqua kirkii | reverse complement strand
CAAAAGCAAGACCCATGTATATGCTGTCTACAAGAAACCCACTTCAGACCTAAAGACACATATAGACTGAAAGTGAGAGGGTGGAAAAATATATTCCATGAAAATGGGAAGCAAAAGAAAGCTGGATAGCAATCCTCATATCAGATAAAATAGACCTTAAAATAAAGATTACAAGAGATGAGAATGATCATAATGATCAAAGGATCAATCCAAGAGGAAGACATAATAATTATAAATATCTAGGCACCCAACATAGAAGCACCTCAGTACATAAGACAAACACTGACAGACATAAAAGGAGAAACTGACAGTTACACAATCATAGGAGGAGACTTCAACACTCCACTCACACCAGTGGACAGATCACCAAAAAAGAAATTAATAAGGAACATGTCTTAAATGATACATTAGATGAGATGGATCTCATTGATATCTTCAGGATATTCCATCCAAATGCAGAAGAATACACTTTCTTCTCAAGTGCACATGAAACATTCTCCAGGATAGACCACATCTTGGGTCTCAAATCAAACCTCAGTAAATTTAAGAAAATTGAAATCTTATCAAGTATCTTCTCTGACCACAACACTGAGACTAGAAACCAATTACAAGAAAAAACCTGTAAGAAACACAAGCATGTGGAGATTAAACAACACATTTCTAAATAACCAGCAAGTTACTAAAGAAATCAAAAGGGAAATTAAAAAATTTCTAGAAACAAATGACAATGAAAACATGACAACTCAAAATGTATGGGATGCAGTGAAAGCAGTTCTAAGAGGTAAGTTTATAGCAAGGCAATCCTACCTCAACAAACAAGAAAAACATTGAATAGACAACCTAACTTTACACTTAAAACAGCTGGAAAAAGAAGACCCAACCTCCCCATCCCCAAATTAGTAGAAGGAAAGAAATCATGAATATCCAAGCAGAAATAATTGAAAAAGAAATGAATGAAATAATAGTAAAGATTAATAAAACTAAAAGCTGGTTCTTTGAGAAGATAAACGAAGATCATGGCATCTGGTCCCATCACTTCATGGCAAATGGGGAAACAGTGAAAACAGTGGCTGACTTTATTTTGGGGGCTCCAAAGTCACTACAGATGGTGATTGCAGCCATGAAATTAAAAGTGCCAAGGTCAGCAACCCAACAACACAAAGAGAGTAAAAGTTTTAGGCCAATAGAAGACTGACATTTTAGATCATTAAAATCAAGGGGAAAAGGGTTTGATATCAGTATGAACTGGTTCACAGGAGAAAGCATTTAACCTATCCACCCTAACACCTCGTCTTTATAAAATGTTATCAAATTCATCTCTATATTTAAAGTGATAAAGGCTATATTAGTTATTATGTTTGTCAGATTTGAAGCAGATTGGGCCAACTCCAAACCACAAGTGAATTATGCCCTTTTTCCCTAGACTTTCTAAACTGGGTTCTTTAGATCACTTCTTATTACTCTTTGAGCAGAAATTCAGGGTGAGAGTGAAGACAAGGATGTGTCCTTGTTTAAAAACCCTAAATGGGCAGGGCTCTGGTCTTACATGGGCACCTCCCCCACTGTTGCTACCATTTTGCTGGCCACCCTCATCTCCAGTTTGTTGGCCCACTGAAGGAAAACACCCAGGACAGGTCTCAATTCCTTGTCCTGCCTCACTCTCCCTCTCAAAGGTGAGCCTGGAGCAAGGGCAGATTGGCTGGACAATTAGCGAGTATTGCTTGGCAGGAAGCTGGGTGCAGTTGGGGGACAGGATCAGGGCACTGCTTGGCTAGGGTAGGAGAGGGGGACAGTCTCCTGTTATTATACCCATCCCCTGGCATTTGTATGAGGCAGGTTAACGATCAGAACTGCCTGTGGCCTGGGATTTCCCTGGTGCTCCAGTGGCCAGGACTGTGCTCCCAATGCAGGAGACCTGGGTTCCATCTCTGAAAGTGGAACTAGATCTCTTATGCCACGACTGAAGATCCTACACAGTGCAAGGAAGATTAAAGATCTGATATGCCACAGCTAAGACCTGGCGCACCCAAATAAGCAAAGAAGATTTTTTTTTGAAAAAAAGAATTGCCTGTGGTCTGAAGACGTGCGGATTGGGTGGCAGCGGGCACGAAAGGGCAGGGAGCACTTGGGGGTGGATTCGGCAACATGTTGCTTAATTTCTTGAAGCCCTAGAGTGAAGGGGGACAGCTGACTGGGTCCCGTCCAGTACATGCATCCTACCACCTGCCATCATGGGACCTGGGAACATGGGGAGATTCTTACCAGGTCAGAACTGTTCAGCTCCTGACAGTGACAACAAAAGCAGGAACCATAATTAAGGAACTTTATAATATATTTTATTCCTTTGAGATCACATTTCCCCATATAACACATGTGTTACTGTGCTACAGCTCCTATAACAAATTCCTACACAGGTAACAGCTTCAACGCTACAAGTATATTAGGATACAGTCCGGCAGGTCAGAAGTCTAACAGGGTCTGCGGGACTACGCTCATTCTGGAGGTACCAGGGCAGGATTAGTCTACTATTCCAGCTTCCAGAAGCCCTTTCCTCCATCTTCAAAGCTAGAATGTGGTGTTGCCTGTCTTTTCGGTTTTTTTCTCTTTTGTAATAATTTTATTTATTTATTTATTTTTGGCTGTGCTTCCTGGCAGTGCACAGGATTCTCACTGTGGCGATTTCTCTTGTTGCGGAGCACAGGGCTCCACAGCGCAGGCTCAGCAGTTGTGGTACCAGGCTTTGTTGCTCTGAGGCATGTGGGATCTTCCCAAACCAGTGATCAAACCTGTGACTCCTGCGTTGGCAGGCGGTCTTTACCACTGAGCCACTGGGGAAGCCTCTGCTCTCCTTTCTGATATCCTGTCTTCCTCTCCTCAGGCCCCTTGTGGTTACAGTGGGTCTGTCTGGATCATTCGGAATAATTGATCCGTCTCAAAACCCTCAATTTGATCATAGCTGCAGAATTCCTTAAACCAGGTAAGGAAACATATTTGCAGGTTCTGGGGATGAGGATTAGTGGACATTCGTGGGCGCCATTGTTCACCTTTACAAAGCAGTGAATTTGATTTTCCATCTTCACAATCTGATCTTCAAACCCATTTACAGAAATGTACAAACATATGTTATATTAAAGTTTAGGGTTACCTGCAGTGAGGTAGAAAAAGATTTCATTAGAAAATAAAATATGCTCTCTGCTCCCAAGAGGTACTATTTGGTTTTGGTTTGTTTTAAAACCTTTCCCACTCTTTTAAAATAGAATGGGGAATCAGAAAATTGGAAAAGCAGAGGAGATACTGAGAAAGACACAGCTACTAACGGGTATTCTAAGATCAAAGAGAGCACTAGTAAAGCTACTTCTTGTTTTTCAAGTGTGAACAGGTGGCAAATTATCTTATAAGAACTGTAAATAAAGGCAAGAGATTTTTAACTAAGTTGCCTCTGAAGTTTATGTATTTTTTTCTTTCATTTTTTCTGAAGTCTTGTTTCTGAAATTGAAAAGGTTTGTATCCAGGATAAAATTTGAATCTTTGATCAAAAAATAAAACATCATATATGATTATCAAATATTTCCTTGTCCTCATTTAAGGAAGCTATTGTAGGACAATTGTCTGTGCTATTTAGTATTACTGGATATTTATCAGAATAAATTTGCTGACCCTTTTTAATCTAAAGGTAAATCTTTCTGGTGAGCAGATAGAAATATTTTCCTTAAACCAGAAATGAAACCAAGGTCAAATCAAATTGGAGTTTATTACTTTAAGAAATTAAGAATGGAGTTTTTCTATGTTTACTTAAACACGTGGCTTTACCAATGTTACTTAATATTTGTATGTGGCTGCTTTCCTAGGGAGTTATACCATTTGTTGAAGGAAAAAATGATAACTAACTGAGAAAGACAACTAACTTCTCTGTCACTAATCCCTGTGAAGGTATTTCTTCTTCCAGGAGGCCATCCTAAAGCATTATCTGGGGACAATGTGGCCTGCTTCTGGGTAAAATTCACAGGAATTTTAGATAAAAGTCCCTGCAAATTTAAATTGATAAAGTAAATGTAAATGTCAGATTTCATACTGTAGATAGGAACGCAAAAGAATTCTAAATGCCCTTTTGGGACAGGTTGAATTTACTGACCCCTCAAGATAATATATCTAGGGGAAAATCTTTAAAGAGAACCACAGTCATATACAAATCTTCTCCTTTCTTCCTTCACGGTCTCTTCCCCATACTTGGATCTATTGATCTAAATGATAGCAATATTTATATTTGTGCAGCATGTATTCTGTGTCAGATACCGCTCTGAGCATTTTACATACAATATTTCATTTGATCCTCGATAACATTGTATAATTGGAGAAGGGCATGGCAACCCACTCCAATATACTTGCCTGGTAAATTCCATGGACAGAGGAGCCTGGTGATCACAAAGTGTTGAACATGACTGAGCAACTAACAAAAAGTTGGCCTAAAGCTCAACATTCAGAAAACTAAGATCATGGCATCTGGTCCCATCACTTCATGGGAAATAGATGGGGAAACAGTGGCAGACTTTATTTTTTTAGGCTCCAAAATCACTGCAGATGGTGATTGCAGCCATGAAGTAAAAAGATGCTTACTCCTTAGAAGGAAAGTTATGACCAACCTAGATAGCATATTGAAAAGCAGAGACTACTTTGCCAGCAAAGGTTTGTCTAGTCAAGGCTATGGTTTTTCAGTGGTCATGTATGGATGTGAGAGTTGGACTGTGAAGAAAGCAGAGCGCTGAAGAATTGATGCTTTTGAACTGTGTTGTTGGAGAAGACTCTTGAGAGTCCTTTGGACTACAAGGAGATCCAACCAGTCCATTCTGTAGGAGATCAGCCCTGGGTGTTCTTTCGAAGGAATGATGCTAAAGCTGAAACTCCAGTACTTTGGCCACCTCATGCGAAGAGCTGACTTATTGGAAAAGACTCTGACGCTGGGAGGGATTTGGGAGCAGGAGGAGAAGGGGACAACCGAGGATGAGATGGCATCAGTAACTCAATGGACATGAGTTTGAGTGAACTCCGGGAGTTGGTGATGAACAGGGAGACCTGGCACGCTGCAATTCATGGGATCGCAAAGAGTTAGACACGACTGAGAACCGAACTGAATTGAACTGAACTGAGCAACTAACACACACACTCACAACACTGTATTATGGATACTATTACCCTCCTTTTATAGACATTTTCCCAAGGTCATACAACAAACTGACAGAGGCAGCTGGAGTATGAATGTTTGGCTGCAAATTCCACATCCTGAACCAATACATTGAAATTTTGCATCTTTTGCCAGGACACAGCTTCTAAATCCCAGGTGGAATTTTTGCATCATAGATATTAATAAGGAGTATAAATGTCACGGAACTCCCAGTTTAGCTGTTTTTGTTTCCCTCTGCCTGGTCTTGGGACAAGAGGCGTCCCCTCCTGGATTTGCAGCAGCCTCCTTTCTCTCCCCCAGCTCTGAATAGAGAGCCTTCAGGGTGCTGAATCACTCTGTGGTTTCCTTCCCCGCTCTGGACTCACAGAGGCCTGTTTCACATTCGGTGAATTCTGTATCTATCAGCCAACTTGTAAGTAGTGTGATTGTCACTAAAGAAATGAGGGAGTTTTACACCCTCTTTCAAAAGCAAACAAACCCGGACATCCCCCTGAACTTTGCAGCGAGCCCAGGAGTGAAGGCAGCCCCCGCACTATGAAAGTGGACGTTGTGTGGAGGAAAGGCAGTGTTGCTTTTGGAAGTTCAAGGGGACTTTCTAAGTTAACTTTGATCCTTTTTCTGGCGCCCTGGCTCCCGAAATCACCCTCTGCTACCCAATCAGTTGATAAAACACTCTGATGATTTGATATGCTTGATTTGAGGTGCCAGGAATGCCTAGATGGTATGCACGACCCAGGACTGTCACATGGGGTGAGGCTGCTGGTTGATCCACGCGAGAGAGCTCATCTGCTTACCCCTTGATGTTTGAGTAAACACAAAAACAGGTTTAAGTGAATTTGTGGAGGGCAACATGTGAAGGCAAAAAAGGGGCCAACCATAACTCCTGTGCTAAGAGTGAAGGATGTTAAAGGCGGATTGTGCTGATGGGGACTTCAGGTCCTATTTGGCACTGGCTAGATCAGCTCTTCTCCCTCAGCCTGCCCCCTTAAGACACTACCCAGATACCTGGGTTCAAAGCTTGGAGCCTAGGAAAATTTCAGAATTTAGTACAGACGGCAGTGTGCAGACACAGATTGGAAGCATGAGAAAAGGAGAGAAAAACTCTAGGTCCAAAGGCCAAAGCCTCTCTCTTCTTCTCCCCAGTACCATCAGTTAATCTTCATTTGTTGTTATTCAGTTGCTAAGTCATGTCCATCTCTTTTGCGACCCCATGGACTGTAGTCTGCCAGGCTCCTCTGTCCATGGAATTTCCCAAGCAAGAATAATGGGGTGGGTTGCCATTCCTTCTCCAGGGGATCTTCCTGGACCAGGGATCAAACCCACATCTTCTGCATTGGCAGGTGGATTCTTTACCCTTGAGCCACCAGGGAAGTCCAATTTCTTCCTTTACTTCTTCTTTTTCTTTTTTTAAAACTCTGTTCAAGAGCAGAACAGTGACTTAATGGGTGACACAGAAAAAGAACAGCATTAGACACCAACAGTTCTCAGTGCTATGATTAGTAGTTGCTGCTGCTTGTCATAATACATCAGAAAAACAGCAACCCATCTGTTCCAAATTGATATAGCAAAGGCTCTGAGAGAAGTGTTTATCCAGCTTCTACGGGAAAGTGTCTGCATTTTATGGCATATTGACATTGTGCCCATGTAGCTAAAAGATGTCAGATGCCAGCTTACTACCTAACTGTGTATCATGTAACATCTGTCACCACAATAGAAGAGTTTGACAAGTGGGCTGTTTTAGCATGAAAATGTCCAAGTGGGAGGAAGACTTTCCTTTGCTGAAAGTGAAATGCCACTTCAAATCTCCAGCGCCACTTGGACTAGTCTGTACTGAGGATATAATGGGAAATGGAATTAAACCACCTCTCCAACCCACAAAACAAATTGCTCTAACACTGTGTGTTGGCGTCTCCCAGGCACTTCTCACTGGTGGTAATTAGCAGCACATAAATGCTAATGACTAATTAGCTTGGCCTATTTGATTCAGGAGAATCAAAGTGAACTATTGTCCAAAAGCCTGACTTAACAGATAAATATAGACAGTGAAAATGCAAATTTTAATAGCTTTCAATAACTCCTGGGTTTGGGGAGCAGTAGGTGAAGGGAGAGCTGGGGCAGGGGTGGGGGGGATCGGGTGGGAGGCAGGGTATGAAGTAATGTTATTTACATGTTAGGAGGAAGAACTGGGAAATTCTCAGCCTCTGATTGCCAAGGTCTCAGAAAAGAACTTTAATTCACAGAGACATATGAATTTTCTCTGTATACATTGATGTGAAGCTCTGTTTTTCCTCTGTTGTCAGAGGCTATAATACCTAAAAGTTACTGCAGGAACATCTGGTATCCTTAATAAAACATGTCAGATAAATGGGTGGCTTCTGCACAGCATATGTGGATACAGGGGGAAATAAATAATTCACTTTTCTGGAAAAATATCAAGGTCAAAGAGATGCCTCTTTACAACAAGTTGTTAATGAGGTGTCACAATGCTGCCTACTAAAGGCCTCCGTACTGTGTCCTTCAGAGAGTGAAGATTCCAGAATTTCTATAAAGGATGGTTCAGGGACAGCAGTGAGTTACCACAATGGACTGGAGGGCTTGTCTTAAAGCTGTGTTGGCCAAAGAAGCATAGCTTTGACTTGTTGATTTGTTGGTTTGGGTATATGTCTTTAGAGAAGGGAAGGTTATAGGGGATGAAAGTCCCCCGTTCCCTGTCCCCAAGGGACCTTCTGGAATGGTACTAGGGAGTGGGGTCGGGGGAACTGCTTTTAGGAATATTTTTATTCCCTATTGGATTACATCAAGTACAACTCCGTACTGTGTCCTTCAGAGAGTGAAGATTCCAGAATTTCTATAAAGGATGGTTCAGGGACAGCAGTGAGTTACCACAATGGACTGGAGGGCTTGTCTTAAAGCTGTGTTGGCCAAAGAAGCATAGCTTTGACTTGTTGATTTGTTGGTTTGGGTATATGTCTTTAGAGAAGGGAAGGTTATAGGGGATGAAAGTCCCCCGTTCCCTGTCCCCAAGGGACCTTCTGGAATGGTACTAGGGAGTGGGGTCGGGGGAACTGCTTTTAGGAATATTTTTATTCCCTATTGGATTTCTTCATGTACTTGATGTAATCAATTTTTCTTAGAGAAACCAGGAGGAGGGCTTGGATTTTTGTTAGTTTATCTTACATTTAAGTGCCTGTATTCAAATCTTGTTGATTCATTTTATATAACTGAAATGTTTTTGTCCATTGGGAAATTGGAGTAAAGTTTAGCTTTGCTTTTATATTATTTTCAGTCCTTTAAAGTGGTTAAAATGGTTCTTCAGGGATGAAATTGCATACATATGACCTTTCTCAACTTCACACAAGCACCTAAAAACTGAATGGCACACATCTTACTAATTCAGAGTCTCATTTTATTTTGACAACATTGTAAGCAGGGACCTAGGATACTCAAATATATATTCTAATTCCAGTTTCTCAACGTCAGACTCATCGTAAGAAACATATTATAATAAAGCCCCACCAAAAGTAGTGTGAGCTTTGGTTTTTCTTTGAAGCTAATATATTTGTATACCCCATATAGTGCCATTGAACTGTAATATGTAAACACAACAGTACTCTGAGATCCAGAATCACTTAAGAGTTCTGGTTATTGAAAATGTGACTTAGGAACTCCCTGGCAGTTCAGTGGTTAGGACACTGTTCTTCCACTGCAGGGAGCCTGGGTTCAGTCTGTCATTGGGGACCTGAGATTCCACAAGATGCTCAGCATAGCCAAAAAAAGAAAGAAAGAAAATGCAACTCTGTTCTGACCATGTCAGCCAAGCATCTTGTCACTTCTGAAATCCTGGTTACAATAAAACTAAGGAGATAAGTTAATATTCTTAGGCCCCTGAAAGTCAGAGATTACTTCAAAACCCTAACATAGTTTAGAAAAACAACCTTCAACGTCACTGTATAATCTCATCACACACATATCACAAACACCAGGGCCAAACAGACAGGATAACAGCCTAACACCCCTTCAAAAGAAACTGTAAGCATCTGCCCCAAAAGGGGTGATTTATTCTCCTGAGGGCTGGCTGAGTAGTTTACAGTTCACGTAATGCTATTTGGAACTTCATTTTCACGGGCAAGAGTTTTTCTTGGAAGTCATGTTCTGCTATACAGACAGTGAATAGTAATGTCACGTTAATAAAGACAGCAGACTATGTGGGTACAGATGGTTGGGTCTCACTATGAAAACAGCAAAATGTACAAGAATAAGATGCTGTGAGATCATCATTCTTTCCTCACCCCATACTCATCCTTTTTCTTGTATTTTTCTGTTGCATTTAATCTCTTTTCAGGTGAAATGTATTGCATCTGTTTCACGATGTTTCCACCCATCCTGACAGCCAGGCTGAACATCAGGCGACCTGCCTTTACTCTTGGCTAATGTTTAAACTCTTCTGCCTCTTTAAGGTGCTATATGTTTCCTGAATCCTTTGGCTCCTCTTCATTCTTCGTGCAAACTCTCCTCCTTCCTCACCCAGCTATAGCAATACCCTCCTAACTTCCTATCTCAAGTCAGGTAAGTATCCCCTGCATTAGCAGGTAGATTCTTTACCACTGAGCCACCTGGCTTCGCTTATGTATGTGTGTGTGTGTGTGTGTGTTAATCGCTCAGTCGAGTCCAACTCTTGTGACCCCATGGACTGTAGCTTGCCAGGTTCCTCTGTCCATAGGGATTCTCCAGGCAAGAATACTGGAGTGCGTTGCCATTCTCTACTCCACCCCTTATGTACAGTAGTGTGTATATACTGGAGAAGGCAATAGCACCCCACTCCAGTACTCTTGCCTGGAATATCCCATGGGCAGAAGAGCCTGGTAGGCTGCAGTCCACGGAGTCACGAAGAGTCGGACACGACTGAGCAACTTCACTTTCACTTTTCACTTTCACACATTGGAGGAGAAAATGGCAACCCACTCCAGTGTTTTTGCCTGGAGAATCCCAGCGATGGAGGAGCCTGGTGGGCTGCCATCTATGGGGTCACACAGAGTCGGACACGACTGAAGTGACTTAGCAGCAGCAGCAGCAGTGTATATACTAATCCCAAACACCTAGTTTATCCCTCCCTCCTCCACCTTTCCCCTTTGGTAACTATAAGTTTGTTTTCTAAGTCTGTGAATTTGTTTCTGTTTTGTAAATATGTATCTTTTTTTAATATTTCACATATAAGTGCTAACATGTATTTATCTTTCTCTGACTTTGCTTAGTATGATAATCTCTAGGTTCATCCATGTTGCTCCAAATGGCATTATTACATTTTTTTTAATGTTTGACTAATATTCCACTGTATTTATGGACCACATCTTCTTTCTATTCGTCTGTTGATGAAGATTTAGGCTGCTTCCATGTCTTGGCTATTGAAAATGGTGCTGCAATGAACACTGGGGTACATGTATATTTTTGAAATATGGGTTTTTCCAAATATATGCCCAGGAGTAGGATTGCTAGATCAAATGGTAGCTCAATTTTTAGTTCCTTAAGGAATCTCCATACTATTCTCCATAGTGACTGTACCAATTTACAATCAGCAATACATTCAATAGATACCTCTAACCCCTACCCCACCGCTAAATCACTGCCATTTTACTTCTGAGTGAGTGGTGACATCATTTCTGTCCTTGGACTAACTAAAGGGATAAAAGACAAGGTGATAATCAGCGATGAGAGGAGGATAACTAGAGCACATATTAACTGGAGATCAAGAACGCTGATTCTTTTAAAATGGAGTCAAACTTTTCTAACAAGCAATGTTTCAAAGTAAAAGAGTACCTACAAAAGTGGGAGTCGCAAAGAGTCGGACACAGTTGAGCGACTGAGCACGTACCCACAGATGTACGCATTACCATATATAAAATAGGTAATTGACAAAGACCTAGTGAATAGCTCAGAGAACTATACTCAATATACACTCAATATCCTGTAGTGATCTAGATGGGAAAAGAATCTGGGAAAGAATAGATAAATGTGTATGTGAATCACTTTGCAGTACCCTTGAATGAACACTACATTGTCAGTATATGTCAATATATATTGGCAACTATATGCCAATATAAAATAAAAATGACTTATAAAAAAAAGAGTAAAAAGAAACAAGAAGTCCCACTTTCTTCCAGTTTTATCGCCTGTGGATACTGTTGGTGTCCTGTTCAAATTGCTTTCATCCCTTTCACCCTCTCTGTTCGTCCGCCCCTGAACTGTGCATGCTTTTCTGGGACTGTACTGGAAAGAGGACTGCCCTTTGGCAATGGCGCTGCCTAGCCCACAGGAAAAACTGGAACTGCCCAGGAGTCTTTATTTCCCCCAGAGTGGCCAAAAGAGGACAACTAGCCGGTGTGGGAGTACAAGACAGCGGCTACTTTCCTAAAGGTGGGGCAAATTCTGAGGTGTAATTGTTCTTTTTTGCTGAAGTACAGTTGATTTATAATGTTGTATTAGTTTCAGGTGTACAGCACAGTGATTCAGTTATTGCTGTTGTTTAGTTGATAAGTCACATATGACCCTTTTGCCACCCTGTGGACAGTAGCCCTCCAGGCTCCTCTGTCCATGGGATTCTCTGATAGCTCAGTGGCTAAAGAATCCACCTGGAATGCAGAAGACTCGAGTTCAATCCCTGGGTTGGGAAGATTCCTTGGAGGAGGAAATGGTAACCCTTTCCGGTATTCTTGTCTGGAGAATCCCATGGACAGAGCTGCCTGGCAGGTTATCGTCCATAGCATTGCAGAGTCAGACACGACTCGATCAACTAAGCACACACACACACACACACACACACACACACACACACACTTTTCCAAATTCTTTTCCCTTTTATAGGTTATTACAAAATATTGAGTAGAGTTCCCTGTGCTACATAGTAGGTCCTTATTCATTCTCTATTTACTTATAACAGTGTGCATATGTTATTCCCAAACTCCTATTTTATCCTTCCCATCAAGCCTGAGTCCCCTTTGATAACCATAGTTTGCTTACTATGTGTGAGAATCTACTTCTGTCTTTATATGGCTTACTTTACTTAATATGATAATCTCTAGGTCCATCCATGCAAATGGCATTATTTCATTCTTTGTGTGTGAGTGTATGTGTGTGTGTCTGAGTAATATTTTGTAGTATATATGTATTGTACCTCATCTTCTTTGTCTAAACATCTGTTGATGGATATTTAGGTTGCTTCCATGTCTCAGCTATTGTAAATAGGGCTGCTATGAACTAAGGTGTACTTTTCACGCTGAATCTACGGCTTAACTTGAAACTGTTCCTTTGTTTGACTTCTTAGCTTCCCCTATCCTGTTTCTCCTAATTCCTTATTGGCTTCTTCTGGAATCATTTCCTTTAAAAAAAAATCACTTGAATGTAAACCCTTCGTTCAGGATCTGCTTCTGGGAGAACCCCTGAAAAATCCCTTCATCAGAAGTCCATCTGAAATAAAGACTGGACCATGTCACTCTCCTGCTGAAGTCTTCATAAGTGCTTGTTACCTAGGTGACATCTTTATGTGACATTTGAGGTTGGCACCTGCCAGCATTACCTACCAAGTCTCTCCTAGCCCAGTATCTTAACCTAGGGAGCAGTAGGGTTGACAGCTCCCTGGTCTCCTGCTTGGTTTCTGATGTTCTCATTATCTAAGAAATTTCTAGAAGTCCCTCAGCTTCCATAGCTCCCCGGATGGGTTAAGGCTCCCCTTTTGTACTCTTGTAGTAACCTATCAATCACTTTCAAATGTGTTCCATTTACTACATTGTATTACAATTCTCTTGCTTGTCTCCCCCGCTAAAGAGTGACACTCTCAAAATCAGGGAGCATGCCTTCACCATTTCAAAATCTCCACTGGCTAGCACAGTGCCTAACACATAGAAGGCTATCATTAAAAAGTTTTTGAATGAATTCACATAACAGCTTTCTCGTGAGGAGTAACCAGAGATAGGAAAGTAATTATAGCAGTATGTGCTCCAATTCTATCACGTGGAAACTAGAAACACACTCTAGAATAATAAAAATGGCAAAGACTTTAAAAATATTTATGCTTCTGGCAGTCAGGGTGTCACTACAGTGGTTAAACTGATTAGGCATAGGTGTTAGGACTTTATCCTGTAATAATATATACCTTGGACTTTTTTGCTCAAAATTCTTTTACTCCATCTTAGATTATATAACTGGCTGGTTAGAGCCTTTATGTAGCCATTATTGTTTTTTTTAGTGGCTTTGTTTACAAAATATTTTTTTAACTTAGTGTTTTTTGTGGACTACACAGGACTGCTCCCTGACCTACCTCCTGCATCAGGAACACAGCCTACTAGTTCCACAGCAACCACTCAGCACCATGCCTCATTCCTTGGCTGGGTTGGCATAAGTGAAAATGCCACAGGAAAAATAAGAGAGAGCGCTAAAATAAGCTCCCTTGGTTTCATCCTGCCAAAAACTATTTGGGAGAGTAATTCAACATCCATCAAACGTGCAAATGTCAAAATTAGGCAGAGAAGAAATGTATTTGCTATTTTTAAGAAGTCACATCCCATTAATTGGAGAAGAGTGTTTGCAACATTCAGAAACTTGACAATAGGGTCTGTGGTGGGGGAAGCCAAGGTCCCAGTGAGGAGAGAGGTCAGAGCAAACATGGTCCCCAGACATTCGGCTGGGCGAGGGGAGGTTTTCCTTTATCTACAAGTGGTCCACATCTGGAAGACAGAGAATGCTGGGAGCACCAAGAGACTAACAACACAATCAAGGGTCCTTTCCTGTCCTAATGTTGCTCAGATTACGATCTACATGTCACTCACTCCCATCCCCTCTTGCCTACTCAAGGACATCGTTATCTTTTCTCTTCCCCACATCATCACTTTTTCCTTTCTACTGGATCATACCCATCAGTATCAATGCAGCTATTTTTCTGTATGTCTCCAATCCTTTCTTTATCTTCCCCTTCCCCCAATGGCCCCTGTGCCATTTCACTTCTCCCTCTCTAACAAAAGTCCTTTTAAGTTTTCTCTATTGCTGTCTCTAATTTCTTCCTCATGTTCTCAGTTTATCCCTCTCCAGTGAGGTTTTTGCTCTCTTTCTCCGTCAAAACCTGCCATTATCAAGGTGCCATTGGTCATCACATTGCTAAAACCAATAGTCAGTTCTCAGTCCTCAACTTACTTGATCCATCAGCAGCATTTAGCACAGCTGCTCATGCCTTCTTTTTAAAAACACTTCCTTACCCTTCAAGACTTCTAGGAAAATGCGCCTCCTGGATTTCCTCCTAGCTTACTGGTCCGTCTTTCTCTGTCTCTATGCTGATTCCTCTTCATCTGTTTGGCTTCTTGACATTGAAGTGATGTATACTCAGTCCTTTGAACTGTTTTTTCTCTACTTTCTTAATGAGTTCATCCAGGTTTGTGCTTTAAACACTCTTTCCATGCTAATGACTTCCAAACCTATATTTTCAGTCTAGAATTCTCCTTGACCTCTAGATTCATCTCCACTTGGGTGTCTCAGAGGCATCTCATACTTAGCATGAACTCCAAATGAATTCCTGGTCTTTCCCTGAAAACCTCTCTCTGAAGTTTCCTCCCATTTCAGTGCTGAGAGTTGCATAGGCTTAAGGTTTAGGACTCATCCTCAGTTTCCTCTTTTACTCACGCTTCAACCCCAAGTCATGAGCAAATCCTCTTGGCTTTACCTACAAGATCAACCCAAATCTGACCCGTCTCACCATCTTCATTATTGCCATCATGGTCTAACTCTCACCATCATATCTCTGCTAGATTTTTGCAATAACCTCCTAATTGGTCTTCCTGTTTCTTCCTACTTAAAAACTACCTTGACACAACATTCCCATGCATTCATTCCCTATCCTTCCTCAGTTATTTTCCCCCGACCACTTACATCATATGTATATGATACCGTTCAAAGCACTTCTTATTTGAAGGGTACATTTTGATGAGTCTGACAGATTTATACATCTATAACTACTACCACAATCAAGATATAGAGCATTTCCATCATGTTAAAAGATTTGCTTTTGCCCCCGCTTTTTTTTTTTTTTGCAGTAAATTCATCTCTCCAATCCTGGCTCCAGGCAACCGCTGATGTGCTTTTTAATGACAGGGATGGAAGTGAGAAAAAGAACATGTTTTATCCTAATAGAAGGATCCAGTAGGGAAGAAAAATAGATCATGCAGATCACTATAGATCGTGTTTGCTTTTTCTAGAATTTTACATAAATGGAATTGTTGCTGTATGTACTCTCTTGTGTTTGGTGCTTTTATTTAAATTAATTTTTGTTGGAGTATAGTGGTTTTTCTCCTTGATGCTGGGAAAGATTGAGGGCAGAAGGAGAGGAGGGCATCAGAGGATAAGATGGCTGGATAGCATCCCTGATGCAATGGACATGAACTTGGGCAAACTTTGGGAGATGGAGAGGGACAGAGAGGCCTGGCGGGCTGCAGTCCATGGGGTCGCAAAGAACTGGACACGACTGGGTGACTAAACAACAGCAAGAGTTGCTTTACGATGTTGTATTAGTTTCTACTGTACAGCAAAGTGAATCAGCTAGGCCTATACATACATCCTCTCTTTTGGATTTACCTTCCCATTTAGTCACCCTGACAACTGAGTAGAGCTCCCTGTGATATACAGTAAGTTCTCATTAGTTATCTATTTTATATATGTAGTATATATATGTTAATCCCAGTCTCACAATTCATCCTACTCCCCACTTCCCCCCTTAATATCCATACATTTATCCTCTGTGTCTCTATTTCTGCTTTACAAATAAGTTCATCTGTACCATTCTTCTAGATTCCACATATAAGCCATTTTATATTAATACAATATTTGTTTTTCCCTTTGACTTACTTCACTCTGTATGACAGTCTCTAGGTCCATCCACATCTCTGCAAATGGCACAATTTTGTTCCTTTTAGTGGCTGAGTAATACTCCATTGTTTCTATGTACTATGTTGTCTTTATCCCTTCCTCTGTTGATGGAGATTGCTTTCATGTCCTGGCTGTTGTAAACAGTGCTGCAGTGAACATTGGGGTGCATGTGTCTTTTTGAATTATGGTTTTCTCTGGGTATATGCCCAGGAATGATATTGCTGGGTCATATGGTAATTCTATTTTTAGCTATTCAAGGAACATCCATGCTGTTCTTCAGAGTGGCTGTATCGATTTACATTCCCACCAACTGTGTAAGAGAGCTCCCTTTTCTCCACACTCTGCCCAGCATTCGTTGTTCATAGATTTTCTGATGCTGACCATCGTGACTGGTGTGAGGCGATACCTCACTGTAGTTTTGACTTGCGTTTCTCTGATAATTAAGGATGTTGAGCATCTTTTCATGTGTTTGTTGGCCATCTGTATGTCTGCTTTGGAGAGGTGTCTATTTAAGTCTTCTGTCCATTTTTTGATTGGGTTGTTTGTTTTTGCTCTTAAGCTGCATGAGCTGTTTGCATGTTTTGGAGATTAATTCCTTGTCAGTTGCTTCATTTGCACGTATTTTCTCCCTTTCTGAGAATTTTATTTTCCTCCTGTTTATGGTTTCATTTGCTGTGCAAAAGCTTTTTAGGTTTAATTGGGTCCGAGTGTCTGTTGTCTTTTACACAGCATTTTTTTTTTTTTGGAGATTCATTCATGTTGTTGGATATATCAGTGATTCATTCCCTTTTATTTGGGGGTAGTATTTGATTTTAAGGAATATACCGCAACTTGTTCCTTGAACTGCTAGTTGATGACCATCCAGATTATTATCAAGTTGGAACTCTTATGAGTAAAGTTGAATGAATGCTAATAAAACATTTGTGTGCAAAACTTTACATGGATATGTTCTCAGTTTTCTTCGGTAAATACTTAGAATTTCTAGGTCATATCATAAATATATATTTAACTTTATGAGAAACTGTCAAATTGTTTTCCAAAGTTATTGTACCATTTTACATTCCCACCAGCAGTGTATGCTTTCTTGTTGCTCTACATTCTTGGTGACACTTGATATTTTCAGTTTTTTTACACTCAGCTATCTGGCGGGTGTCTACTGGTATCTCCTTGTGGTTTTAATTTGCATTTCTCTCTGACTGATAATATTAAGTGTCTTTTCATTTGCTGTCCAGCCATCCAAACATCTTCTGGTAAAGTATCAGTTCAAATCACTTGCTGGTGTTTTTCACTGGGTTACTGTTTCTCGATTGAGTTTTAAGCTGTTCTCTAGACTGTGGACCCAAGTCCTTTGTCAACTATTTGCACTACATTTATTTCCTCCTAGGACATAGAGTGCTTTTCTTTTTCTTAATGGTATCTTTTGAAAAGAAGATACAATATTTTAAAATTTTTGATGAAGTCCAACTTCTGTTTTTTCTTTTAGTATTCAAGTTGTTTGTGTTCTAAGAAATCCTTGCATTCATCAAAGTTACGGAGAATTTCTCTTATAAAGTATGTTTTGCTTATTTTTTATCTCCCACAAGATAAAAAATGCTATGTTTTTTCTTTTATTATTCGAGTTGTTTGTGTCCTAAGAAATCCTTGCTTTGATCAAAGTTACGGAGAATTTCTCTTATAAAGTGTTTTGCTTATTTTTATCTCCCACAAGATAAAAAATGCTACCAAATGGTCTAAAGTGATAGAGAATTATTTGAATATTTGACATAACTGTGCATGTCTATATTTTCCAATTTATAGCAAACCAGACTTTGCTATCTTACTTTGCTGATGAGTTTCTATAAGCAGGCACTACAGTACGGTGGTTAAGAGTAAAGGCATGCAAATTAGACAGACCTGAAACTGAAATTTGCTGTTCATGCACAGTGGCCTTGACTGGGTAAGTCACTTAACTTCTCAGAGCCTCTTTCCTCATAGGAAAAATGGAAAGAATGATGATTTAATGATATAATACACATAATCCTGGGCATATAGGTAGGATTGCATGAATTTTAGATTCCATCATCATCATCATTATTATTATTAAAGTAAATTTGAAGCCTTCAAGGTGAACTTAGCCATCAGGCTACAATAAGTAGTATTTATGAAATAGAAGCTTAAAGTATTGTATGATTATTATTAAATTATTATCCAAGCATATCCCAAATAGTAATAAGCCACACATTTCACAGTAGGCAGTATGTTTTCCTAACAAAAATTTGGGGTGTTTGTAATCTGTTAGAGCCATATGTCAACAGATTCCTCCCAAACTAAGAATAGAATAACCTCAAATTATTTTTTACCACAAAAGGACCGTCTAAAAATGTCTTGGCTGGTACTGCTTCTGTTTCATAAAGTCAGGTTTGGAAAAGTTCTTGCAAATTTAATGTATTTGTAGCAATTGCTTATTTGTTCTCTTTTCATCCTTGACCACTGCAACCATTCATCAGTCACATGCTAGATCTTGGGACAGAATATTACTTATTTGCTATATTTCCTTCTCATTCACCTTCTCTGATAACACATTAACAGAAATGATTTGGAGAGCTTGAAAGCAAGTTAGCAACATAGTTAGGTCCTCCTCATTATTTGTACATCATTTACAATTACATTGACTTGTCACATTTAGAATCTAGAACTGAATATTTAATAAGCAATCTGTGCTCAAATATTGGTTGCATTTAATAAACAAATATTTTAAACCAGCCATTTAAGAAGGATAACTTTTGGGTTTCTTCTGATAACTGCTAAACCATATGCACAGAAGTCTCTTATTTGTACTACTGTGACTTTCCCAACACAGTAAAAACTGATTTTGATGTAAATAGGCTGTGATGACCCAGGGGCTTTTGCCATTTGGATTGCTTTAAACCGGCATTGCTTGGGCAGCAGCGCTTACTCTCCAGTGAAACATCCTGAAAGCACAAAATGACTCATACTCTCACTGATCCATCCGCTTCAATTCAAAGCACACGAGCTACACACAGCTTGGTTTTGACTGTTGTAGTATAGTTAAGCAGGATTTAGCTAAATGTTTGTTTGCTTCCTTCAGCTCAGTTCAGTTCAATTGCTCAGTCGTGTCCGACTCTGCGACCCCATGGACTGCAGCACTCCAGGCCTCTCTGTCCATCACCAACTCCCGGAGCTTGCTCAAACTCATGTTCATTGAGTCAGTGAGGCCATCCAACCATCTCATCCTCCATCATCCCCTTCTCCTGCCCTCTTGCTTCCTTATTCTTGAATTATATTCTATTTCCTCCATGTTTGCTCAGGACATAATATTCCTTTTGGAGGTTAGGAAAGTTGGTTCTTGTCAGAATTATTCTGCTTTCTGATCCGCTTTCATGTCCCATAGGAGTCTCTGGGTGTCAATGTGTGCCTTTTTCTCTGTCTCCACTTCTTTTGGGTGTCGCAGGAGGCTGCCCCTGTGGGGGACCAACCAAGACACAGCTGTGTCAAGTGAAGCCCAGGAATTATGACCAGCAGGACAAAGGGTGCCGATGTCTTCTGGCCAAACAGATGCTACTTTTCTTAAGCTTGAGAGGAGTGACATTGAGACACCCACCAAAGCCTGTCGCCTTTGGTGAATTACAGCTTGATTCCCTGGGCTTTCTTCTACACATAAACGAGTCTCATTACCTGTTCTGTCAGTGCCCCTAGGAGAGCAATCATTTTAGATGACACTCTTTCTATGTCTTTCTAGTGTGAATGGGTTCCTGATCATTTTTTGTGAACTGATGTGATGGAGAGGTGATATAGGAGGGAGGCAAAACCAAACAGAACGCAAGATCACTGGTTGTGTAGGTTGTGTAGGGCCACTGAAGGATGGGAAAAAAAAAGAATGCCAAATTGAAATCTTCATACTTTCCAACTGGTCTGGATAATGGAAGAGGCCTTTGCAGCGACCAGGCAGACACCCTAAAGCAGCGGTTCTCCACTGTTCACGACATTAACATCACCCGGAAGGTTCTAACACTACCTACACCTGGGATCCACTTCTCCCCCTCCAGCGAGGCTGATTTGATTGGCCTGGGATGGGGCAAGAGATCAGTGTATCATTGCCTCTCCCAGTGCCTTTCAAATGCAGCTGGAGTCAAGAACCTCAGTGTAAAGGAAGCTTCAGGAGTCCCCAAGAGTGGGGATCCCCACTTTGGTATCTTCTCTTAAGGAGCCTGGGGAAGTCCTAAGGACTGTTCAGCAATGGAAGAAATCCCCACTTCTGTTTTGTGGGAAGAGGAGGAGGAGATGGCCTGTCATCACCCCCTGGAAACTCCCTGGGGCCTTATGACTCTTCCTGATCTCTCCATACAGATAGTCGCCTTCCCAGCGAAGCACGACCTGCTGCTCATGTCCATTTTTTCATTCTTTCGGAACCAAATTCCTTTGGAGAGGTTTACAATGAATCTTTTCTCAAGTTATACTTCAGGCAAGTTGGTATTGGTTATAACCAGTTTGGCTTGGTGTGGATGGAGACCTATTTCTCCAGCAGTAGGAAAGCCTGTGGGGTCTTATGGCCTGTTTCTTGAACACAAGCACAATGCAGTTTACAGCCACAACAGATGTGGAGAAAATGTGTCGTGATCAAATCCAGCTTAAAATCAGGTGACTGATTCTGTGCTTCTGGATTAGGGCAAATAACAACAAAAAGCTGCATCAATTTTCTCATCTGAAAGATGGGATGGTAAAGACCTGTTTCCTGGCAAAGATCTGTTTAGGAAGATTAAATTAGAAAATGTAGGTGAGTTTAGTTAAAAACGCTCTGTTACTCTTCAGAGGTGAAATACTGGATAGTCCAGTTACAGTCTGGTTTTCAATTTAGAATTCATTGCATTGAAAGAAACCTACCTTCTTTAGCCAATTTCCAAATTTCGGGATACATGGAAGATGAAAATGCCTGTATTAGCTCACACATGTGAATCAAGATTTGTTAAAAATAACTTGCTTGCATTGGTAAAGGTTTTAAGGTTTTTTTTGTTTGTTTAACTTTTCAGAGATTTGAGCCATTTTATCTTTTAATCACTTGGTAGAAACTAAACTCCAAACCTAAGAAATTTTCAGCATGTAGATTGTCCCAATTTTTTCTAGACTCAAATTATTCACATCCTCTTTAGTGAATCCCAGACTTTAAAAAAAAAATCATTTCATTCTTAAGTACTTCAGTATTAAAACACTTTTGGGATACGTGGTAGCGGTTTTAATGGTGCTAACTGTGGAAACACAGTCACCCTGGCATCTAGCTGAAAGTCACATGACTTATTTTTAGCACTAGAACTTGAAACTTTTGAGCTCTTCAATTTTATTAGAAAGAAGTAATTCCCCCACCCTTTTAAAAAGTTCATTTAAAAAATGTATCACATCTCATAAGTAAATGTGTTTTGTAAATAGTTGGGATTGGTTCTCATCAGTCAGGGGATAAATAAGTTGTAGAAAAGAGCCATAAAGTCAGAGAACTAGATGGGACTTGATTATCTTGTCCAGCTCCCTCATTTAAAAATATTGATTTATTTATTTGGCTGCCTGGAGTCTTAGTTTCGACATGCAGGATCTTCTGCTGTAGCTCATGGACTCTCTAGCTGTGGCTTGTGTTGTGGCTCTGGAGGTCTTTGGAGCAGGTGGGCTTCAGTAGTCGTGGCATGTGGGCTTAGTTGCTCTGTGGTATGTGGGGTCTTAGTTCCCCAATCAGGGGTTGATTGAACCTGGGTCCTCTGCATTGCAAGGCTGATTTGTAACCACTGGACCACCAGGGAAGTCCCTTCCCTCATTTTAAAGATGAAGAAAATAAGGTCTAGAGATAAATATATATTTGTAATATGTATATTTATATAACATATTTATGTAGAATTGCTGCTTTTGAACTGTGGTTTGGAGAAGACTCTTGAGAGTCCCTTGGACTGCAAGGAGATCCAAGCAGTCCATTCTGAAGGAGATCAACCTTGGGATTTCTTTGGAAGGAATGATGCTAAAGCTGAAACTCCAGTACTTTGACCACCTCATGCAAAGCATTGACTCATTGGAAAAGACTCTGACTGGGGGCAGGAGGAGAAGGGGATGACAGAGGATGAGATGGCTGGATGGCATCACTGACTCGATGGACGCAAGTCTGAGTGAACTCCGGGAGTTGGTGATGGACAGGGAGGCCTGGTGTGCTGCGATTCATGGGGTCCCAAAGAGTTGGACACGACTGAGTGACTGAACTGAACTGAACTGAGAGTATATATACTTATATTGTAAATATTTATAATATACTTCTATATATAAATATGTATGATTATATATATATAAATTTTAAAGCTTGTTTTTACTGTCTGGAACTTTATAAAGAGAATTAGTTGACATTTTAGCAAGATGAGGCAAAAGATTTCAATGGGTGAAATAATTAAGAATTCCCTTGAAAACAGATGAGAATTTAAATGAATTCTACACAGATTTTAGTTTATACTTTCTCAGTGTTCTGTCTCAGCAGCACTAATATTGGTGATTTTAAAGGTAAGATAGTGATGACAATGGCTAAGTATCCGGACAGGTTAGATTCATTTTGGAGTCAGTAAAGTAGAACAAAGATCTTCATGGAGCAATGATCACGGACTGAACAAACATGACGAAATATGATTATACACAGAGCACATCAGAGCTAAAACACTGCAGAAAGGAAACGTTCATATTTGGGGAAAAAAACAAAGCCAACAGCATTTAATTCAGTCGTTTCCTCTGGAACCCTGGTGAAAGGAGGTACGTGTGTCTCTGTATCCAGCCACAGACAGGGGCAGGCAGATTACCTTAAGCTATATCTGTAGAACTGTCGTCTCGGGTCAGATAGGATAGTGCCATTCATGGATGCAATATTCAGCAAGAGTTATGGTACCAGAGCAAGCAGGAGGGACAGGGCTCCAAGAAGAACTTCCTAGGAGCTGGCACTCTGCCAGCACCTTTCTGAACACGAGGTTTTTTAGATGCATTATCAGTGCAGTTACCATGTTGGTTCTACCTGTTCCTTGAAAGATTTTGACTGCTTACATTGATGACTCTTGACCATAGGGTGTTAAAAACAAAAACACCAATGCTTGGGCCAAACCCCCAGAGATCCTTGATTGAATTGAAATGATTGAAGTCTGGGCACAAGTATATATTTATATGCTCCTCAAAGGGCTTCCCTGGTGGCTCAGAGAGTAAAGAATCTGCCTGCAAATTGGGAGATCTGGGTTCAGTCGGGAAGGTCCCCTGGAGGAGGGCATGGCAACCCACTCCAGTATTCTTGCCTGGAGAATCCTCATAGACAGAGAGCCTGGCGGGCTACAATCTATGGAGTCGTGAAGAGTAGGACACGACTGAGCGACTAAGCACAGCACAGCACGAGGGATTTTGAGCTGTGCATGGATTGTTGAATTACTGACTTAGGTGACGAGGAGCCCTTACTGACTGGAGCTCTTATGGGGAATGAAGGGTTGCCTTCTTATACACAGAAGTCCTCCACATCACTGCCTAATGGGGGTGTCACATTCTTGGGAGGATGTAGGGCCAGTTAGGATCGGGGCTAATAACGTGCTATCCATGTTCTCTCGTTAAATTTATTTTTTCAGTTGTGTCCGACTCTTTTGGAACCTATGGACTATAGCTCGCCAGGCTTTTCTATCTATGGAATTCTCCAGGTAAGAATACTGGAGTGGGTCACCAGTCTCTTTTCCAGGGGATCTCCCTGATTCAGGGACTGAACCCAGGTCTCCTGCATTGCAGGGATTCTTTTCCGCTGATCCACCAAGGAAGCCCAACTGGGTGGCAAAGTTCAACTGTGAAGCTCCCTAAATGCCATCAGAGTTTTCATCATTAGAGACCAGGACATGCTCTGAAATCAGACAAGATAAATATTTTTAGGCCTCAGCTGACAGAAGACTTCTCAGGACAAATTTCTATTCTGTGTCTGGGCTGGACAACAGCACAGCAGAGGGATTTTGAGCTGTGCATGGATTGTTGAATTACTGACTTAGGTGACGAGGAGCCCTTACTGACTGGAGCTCTTATGGGGAATGAAGGGTTGCCTTCTTATACACAGAAGTCCTCCACATCACTGCCTAATGGGGGTGTCACATTCTTGGGAGGATGTAGGGCCAGTTAGGATCGGGGCTAATAACGTGCTATCCATGTTCTCTCGTTAAATTTATTTTTTCAGTTGTGTCCGACTCTTTTGGAACCTATGGACTATAGCTCGCCAGGCTTTTCTATCTATGGAATTCTCCAGGTAAGAATACTGGAGTGGGTCACCAGTCTCTTTTCCAGGGGATCTCCCTGATTCAGGGACTGAACCCAGGTCTCCTGCATTGCAGGGATTCTTTTCCGCTGATCCACCAAGGAAGCCCAACTGGGTGGCAAAGTTCAACTGTGAAGCTCCCTAAATGCCATCAGAGTTTTCATCATTAGAGACCAGGACATGCTCTGAAATCAGACAAGATAAATATTTTTAGGCCTCAGCTGACAGAAGACTTCTCAGGACAAATTTCTATTCTGTGTCTGGGCTGGACATAGCCATCAGGAATTGGTTATCAGATCAGGTCAGAGTGTCTGTGCTGCTTGTGAAGAAATGAGTCTTATTTGCCAGCAAGTCACCGACCTGTCTCCTCAGGACACCCAGCCTTATTCTTTGGCTTTTTGTGGCTGAACTTATATAGAAAACACTATTTCCACTTTAAAATGAGAACTGAGAATGCAGATGGATTCTCTGAATTTGAATGAATGAAGAAATGTCCACACCCTTTACACCCATGAGCAGGAAATGACTTTCTTTTTTATTTCCTATGCTGGAGGTGTGTTTCTTATCAGGACAACAACATCGACTTTGGTACTATTGGCAACTCATATTAGCCAATTATGTTTCCCTTTAATACATGGGTTTGATTTTTTTTTTCTATCATTTAGTTTTGCATTTAAAAAGTACTACATGGTTCATCAAGAAAGCTTAATATTTGGGAAGGAAAATGAGAAAGAAAAAGAAAGGGGTAATATTACTATTCAGAAAATCACATTTACCATTTTGGCTTATGCCTTTTCAGATTTTGGTTTTGTTTTTTAATTTCAGGAAAACACAACTGTAGTTTTAACTGTAGTTAAAAGAGTCTAAGAAGAGATCAAGTCAAAAGCTCAGTGATAAGAAGTAAGAAGCCCAGTAATCAAACTGGAGTGTTGGTCTGGAGACTAAGAAGTGTTTGATTTCCCAGTATAAGGTAGGTTCTAGAAACTACGGTCAGGTGGGATTTAAATGGCCACATCTTTGGGGAAGTGGAGGGCTACAGAGGTCAGGAAATAAGCCGAGTCAAGCAAATATCTTTTTTTAAATTACATCATGGGCATTTTTTCCTTTGAAATATCCTTTAAAACCGTTCCTCCTGTCTACACACCTAAAGTAAATGCAGCCTGGTCTCCTTCTTTGACTGAGAATCTTCCTTCCCCCAGATGACATTACATACTGCTGCCAGATGCATCTCCTTAAACTGCTATTTTAACATTATCTTTTTCCTCCTTGGAGATAAAAAATGTCTCCGATTGTCAAGTTGGGTCAGTTCCAGACTTCTCCTCCTGGCTTTCATAGCTCTCTAACTTAACACTAATCCATTTATTCAGCTCTGTTTTTCATGTCATTCTCTCATTCTCTCTCACTCCAATCAGGTTGATGGATTAATTGCTCTAAAAGGGCATCATAGTCCTTACCTTTATCCTTACTCACATCCCCATTTTGGGGATGCTCAGCTGGTAAAGAAACTGCCTGCAATGCAGGAAACTCTGGTTCAATTTCTGGATCAGGAAGTTCCCCTGGAGAAGGGATAGGCTCAGTTCAGTTTAGTTCAGTCGCTCAGTCATGTCTAACTCTGCAATCCCATGGACTGCAGCACGCCAGGTCTTCCGGCTCATCACCAGCTCCTGGAGTTTACCCAAACTCGATGATGCCATCCAACCATCTCAACCTCTGTCATCCCCTTCTCCTCCTGCCCTCAATCTTTCCCAGCATCAGGGTCTTTTCAAATGAGTCAGTTCTTCACATCAGGTGGCCAAAGTTTTGGAGTTTCAGCTTCAATATCAGTCCTTCCAATGAATATTCAGGACTAATTTCCTTTAGGATGGACTTGTTGGATCTCTTTGCAGTCCAAGGGACTCTCAAGAGTCTTCTCCAACACCACAGTTCAAAAGCATCAATTCTTCGGTGCTCAGCCTTCTTTATAGTCCAACTCTCACATCCACGTATGACCTTTGTTGGCAAAGTAACGTCTCTGCTTTCTAATATGCTGTCTAGGTTGGTCATAACTTTTATTAAAAGAGCAAGCGTCTTTTAATTCCATGGCTGCAGTCACCATCTGTAGTGATTTTTGAGCCCCCCAAAATAAAGTCTGTCACTATTTCCACTGTTTCCCCATCTATTTGCCATGAAGTGATGGAACTGGATGCCATGATCTTAGTTTTCTGAATGTTGAAGGGATAGGCTACCCACACCAGTATTCTTGGGCTTCTCTGGTGGCTCAGTAGATAAAGAATCCACCTGCAATGTGGGAGACCTGGGTTCGATTGCTGGGTCAGGAAGATTCCCCTGGAGGAGGACATAACAACACACTCTGTTGTTCTTGCCTGGAGAATCCCATGGACAGAGGAGCCTGGTGGGCTACAGTCCATGGGGTCGCAAAGAGTCAGACATGACTGAGCAAGTAAGCACACACACACACACACACACACACCCATATTAGGGTTCGGTTTGGCGTGTCCTACCTTCTTCCCTCTGTCTATTTTTAGTCAAAGTTTAAATCTAGTAGCAGTTTCTTTACAATATGTCCCTCGATAAAGACACATTGATTTATTATACACATTGACTATTTCTTAGACCTATCACACCAGTCATAATTTATCACTACTTACCTACTAACTTGTATTAGTCACCATTTTATTTTTATTATATATTTCTCTTTAATAACAAGCTCACTGAAAATAGTATGTATAGCTGGGTCATTTCTCATCTAGTATATAGGGTCAAACGTGTACATAAGTGTGTGTGTGCTCAGTCATGTCCAACTTTTTACCATCCTATGGACTATAGCCTACCAGGTTCCTCTCTCCATGCAATTCTCCAGTCAGTACTGGAGTCAGTTGCCATGCCCTCCTCCAGGGGATCTTCCCAACCCAGGGATCAAACCCACATGTCCTACACCTCCTGTATTAGCAGGTGGATTCTTTACCACTGAGCCACTATGTAAATAAATACTCAGTTCATTAGATAGAATAGAGATTGTACATGATTTAATATTCAAATTCTATTATAGAATCTAACAATAGAGTTCAATTCTATTATAAATTCTATTTCCTAGGATTTTAAATGAAATTATCCTTTATTTTTTCCACTCACTGAAATGGGTTTTTCTATTTATGCAATATAATTCATCATATGTAACATAATACATAAGTATTATACAACAAAATTCATCAATAATAAACTTAAAAAAGACTATAATTTGCAGGTATAACAAGCAAACTCAAATATTTTTACCTCTCTTTTTCATATTCATCAGTGGCATTAAAACAGATTCACTCCAAGTAATCAAGAGTAAATATGAATTTATCATCCTCGTGATAAGGAAGATAGATAGTACTCAAGGATAGATAAGAAGTTATATTCTTAAGTTCATTTAACTACCATTTTATCTATGCTCGCCTTCTACAGTTATACCAGAAATTTATATTTAGAAAAAATAGAATCTTGGAGGACTCATATTTAAAGAACATGTAAAATGGTAATGATTGTAAAATCAAATAAAAAATAAAATCACAAGCCCAGCCATAAGAAAGTACCAGCACAGATAAGAACTGTCATCTGGGTACCATTTCCTCTTAGAAGACAGAACCAAGGGTACAGAGGACTGCCTATAAGTTATACTTGGATTTTTTACTGTGTGTGTGGAGGGGGGCTTGGCACCCTGAAATCCAGCTTGTTCAAAGTTCAATTGTATATCCTTTCAGTGGTTTCTAATATAGATGGGCTCAAAGTATATATCAAGTTATATAACATTTATTGTGAACGATTTCCTATGAAATATATACAGATATACAACATCCTTTTCTATAGGCTCCTGATTTTCCATTGGATTTAACCAATCTCTATCGATAGACATTAGCTTGATTCACAATATTCCACTGTCTTTAGCCTTTTTAACCATTTAGTTTGTTTGCTTACGTTGTCTTTGTGCTGGTATAAAAACTGCACAAAGAAACATATATGTTCTTGTACATCTGCTTGTCCTTTACAGATTAGGAAACATGATTTAAAATTTTTTCTTCTGCTTCTGTATTCATGGAAAACAGTCACAGAAATAAGCAAAATCTCAAAGCAGAACCACCCATAAGCTCAACATTTACAGAAAACCACTTCTAAGGATCTCTGTCCTTCCAAATTCTCTGTTTATCTATATGGTTTATTTCTTTTTAATTTGTTATTGAAATATAGTTGATTTATAATATTATATTAGTTTCAGATTACAACAAAGTGATTCAATATTTTAAGGATTATACCCTTAAGTTATTATAAAATAACTATCAGTATGGTTTAAAAGGATAACTATATTCATATGTTTCTCAGTAAAATCAAAATTTAAGAATTTCTTTGTCCCCTTTGCATCTAATGATGTGATTATGAGCTCTCATGAAAAGTTTGCTTTGGAATATATATGTGGGACAAAAGGTCTTAGAAGATGTATCTGCAATAGTGAATCTTACCTTGTCTGTTCCTTTAAAACCCTGGAAGACCAGCTATTTTTCAGTAATGAAAATATCTACAGTTCTGGAGACTGAGCCATGCCAGGTACTGGTGAAGATAAGGTTGGTAGAAGAGTAAGGGCAGTTGAAAGGTGTCTGAGCAGCCAAAAGGTGCATTTTTTTAAACATCTTTTGTGTTTTGAAATTTATTTATTTAGATTTTGGCTGCGCTGGGTCTTCATTTCTGTTCTTGGTCTTTCTCTGGTTGTGGCAAGCGTGGGCTACTCTTCATTACTGTGTGAAGGCTTCTCATTGTGATGGCTTCTCTTTGTTGAGGAGCACGGGGTGATGAGGAGCACGGGGTGACGAGGAGCACGGGGTGATGAGGAGCACGGGCTGTTGGCTCATGGGCTTCAGTAGCAGTGGCTTGTGGGCCCGAGAGCACAGGCTCAGTAGTTGTGGTCCAAGGGCTTAGTTGCTCAGGTGCATGTGGAATCTTCCCAAAGCAGGGATTGAACATGTGTCCCCTGCATTTGCAGGCAAACTCTTATCCACTGAACCACCAGGGAAGTCCAACATTGTGATTTGTAATCTTTAATTTCAGCTTTCTCCTTCCCTTGGATAGATGGTATGGGGTGAACTCAAACTTCCATTTAAAGTATACATAGCAACTTGAAATAATAAGTTGTAATTTGGGATAGGTTACTTGATCTTATATTCTGGGTATGAAGTTTCTAGTTTATCAACAAGTTTCATCCTCTGTAAAGGGAGGAACGTGGACTAGGTAATTTATACAGTTCTTCCTAGTCTAGCTGTGAGCTACTGAATTCCAGGATTCTAAGTCTAATCCTTTCCTATTTAAAGGATACCATCACACATTGTGTGGCACCAAAAAGGCTCTTGATAAATGTCTGTTGACTTCAATTAAACAGGGACAGAAAAGATCAAAGCTAACTATATTAATTACTCTATAAAAATAAATTGAGACTCTGTATAAATGACTGAAAAAAGCAAATTCCATTGTGGCAGGATGTCTGGTAATTATTTTTCTCTTAATTAGTCTTAAGTTGATAATGGCCAAAACGTTGACTGGTAATAGAATTAGAACGTCGCATTAGAGGAAATAAATACTAAAGTTTGAGTCCATTCTGACTGCACACTAATTTAAAGTATGGCAACTCAGAGAAAAATCCATTACAGATATTCAAGAAACATGGAAGTCACTATTGGATAAAAAAAGAATGAATCCTCTGTTTATACTTCATTTTACCTCCTTTATCTTGGAATCCTCCTCCATCTCATGTACTCACTTTTTGTTCTGTATGCTGCCTTTTGATGACTTCTTGTCTTCAAGATTGTTCACTTAACCAAGTTTCCCCTCTCTAAATACACTGGAGGTGGGTCTACCCAGACACACCGGGGAACTTGCCCCAGATCACCCCCTCTTTAAGCAAAGTGAAAGAGACCTGAAGGCACTGGTGCTGAAACTGAGGGTGAACTCATGGGGGCTGAGCCACGTGGACCTCTAGGTTGATTAAAACGTGAATACCCTTAAAGATACTGGCTCGGCTGTAAAGAAACTGCCTGCTAAGCGGGAGACGTGGGTTTGATCCCTGGACCAAGAAAATCCCCTGGAGAAGGAAATGGCAATTCACCCACTCCAGTATTCTTGCCTGGAGACTCCTATGGACAGAGGAGCTTGGCAGGCTACAGTCCATGGCATCACAAAGAGTTGGGCATGACTTGGCAACTGAAAAACAACAATAACAACAATAACCCTTAATGATACTCTTAATGATATCATACTCTTAAATTGTGTCTTTAAAGAGGAAAAATTAGGTAGTTAGGGGATCTGAAAAACTGAAGTTTCCAGTTTAACTCAAAGTCAAGTTTTAAAAAAAAATTGAAATGGAATTGAAGGACTGACTCAATGCTTCACTTTCCACCACATGTCTGGTTTCAGCCAACCTAACTCAGTATCTCAAACACCCATGAACATACATGACTTTAAGAACATCAATGCCAACGACTGTTATCAAGGTAACACTGAGTTTAAGAAACATTCAATTTACCAAGCACTTTATCAGGTGTGAGGTAGCCTCTAGGTGTGTTTGATCTTTGAAAAAGATTTATGGTTATCTGCAAGTGGTATTCTCACACATGAATATATAAGATTTACTTCTTTAAAACATACATGTCTTATCCGTGTTGTCTTGCCATAGCAAACTAGTACAGTTATCACAACAATGCTCAGGAAATCTCCTCATGACAAAAAATCAACTACATTCTACTTGTCCCCATAGAGTATTCTGTCTGCCTATGCTGCTGCTGCTAAGTCACTTCAGTCGTGTCCAACACTGTGCGACCCCATAGACGGCAGCCCACCAGACTCCCCGTCCCTTGGATTCTCCAGGCAAGAACATTGGAGTGGGTTGCTATTTCCACCAATGCATGAAAGTGAAAAGTGAAACTGAAGTCACTCAGTCATGTCCAACTCTTAGCTACCCCACGGACTGCAGCCCATCAGGCTCCTCCGTCCATGGGATTCTCCAGGCAAGAGTACTGGAGTGGTGTGCCATTGCCTTCTCCGTCTGCCTACGCTAGACCACCTGAAAAACAGAATTACGATGATACTCAAGTAGACCTCATTGAGCAATGTGACCATGTCAGTCCAATTAGTAAAATATGTACCTGCCTTATGTAGTGTGATGTTGGTCACTAAGGAAATTCTGTAAGTCACATTTACTCCAGTTCATGGAGCATTCCATTTATTTGCTTCCCTTTATAATCCTTTACTATTTCTATAGTGTGCCAAATGCTCATCTGAGTGTGAAGCCCTGTGCTGAGTGTACAGAGAATCTGAGGTACCTTCACATTGTTGACTGTCTGCTTGTGGGGAGATTTTGGAATGCAAAATTGTGTTCACACTCCAAGAGGTCCTTTGCAGCCAAGGTCACACTGGTCTATCCCCTACCAGATCATCAGCAATGCGAGTTCAAGGACTATAGTCTCAGCCTCTTTTCCTGGTACTTGGATCCTGTCAATGGATGTTAATTGCAAGAACAATTATATCCACAAACAGGAGTAATTAGCAAAATTGTTGAAGTTCATTGATTCTTTTCCCTTCATGTTTGGTTTACTATGTTCCGCTGCTAATAAGGGAGTTTGTGCTTGAAATGAAGGCTATTTTTGCCTAAAGATAAGTGAATAAAAGTTATCCTTCTGTAGGGAGACTGCTTAGCACAGTCTTCTTGGGTTCAGTAAATTATTACTGACTTAAATGGTCTTAGTCGCCCCATATATTACAAAGATCCATTCAGATAACAATATTTTTACCCTGCTGAGTACTTTCAAATTGAAATTATACAGCAAAATAATTTTTTTTAGTAATATAAATGATACCTAAAGTGCCTAGAAAAATGCTTGGCATCTTGTAAATACTCAATACATATTAATTCTTTTCCTAACACATATTAAAAAAAAAAAACGATAAAAATTTTAACTTTACAGCTTGGTGGAAATACATAAGATTAATTTAATTAGAGGGCAAATGACAAAAAGAATTATGTCAGAATTATCTTTTGACCTAGCAAAGAGGTTTAACTATCTCATCAGAATTTTTATGTGTTACTCTGCCCTTCTCATATCTCTTGACATCATAGTGGAAATACATCTAAATTAAGGCTGTCAGATAAAATAGACAACATCTAGTTAAATTTGAATCAGATAAACAATAAGTACTTTTTTAGCATAAATATGCCCCATGTAATATTTGGGACATTTCTTTGGAAGGAGTGATGCTAAAGCTGAAACTCCAGTACTTTGGCCACCTAATGCTCAGAGTTGGCTCATTGGAAAAGACTCTGATGCTGGGAGGGATTGGGGGCAGGAGGAGAAGGGGACGACAGAGGATGAGATGGCTGGATGGCATCACGCACTCGAAGGATGTGAGCCTGAGTGAACTCCGGGAAATGGTGATGGACAGGGAGGCCTGGCGTGCTGCAATTCATGGGGTCGCAAAGAGTCGGACATGACTGAGCAACTGAACTGAACTGAACTGATACTAGAAAATTATTAGCTGTTTATTTGATATTCCAGTATAACTGGGCACCTTGTTAAATTTTTAAAATTTTAATTTTTAGCTTATAAACAGTATAAATTTATTTCTCATGTTTATGGAGGCTGAGAAGTCTAAGATCAAGGCACTGACAGATTTGATGTCTATTGAAGACCCACTTCCTAGTTCATAGATATCTTTCTTCTTGACACAACCTCATATGGCAAGAGAAGTGGCATTGTATTTTTATTTGCTAAATCTGGCAACCCAAATCTAAGAGCAACGAGTACCAACAATTTAAAAAACAGTAATACTTTGTTAAGCTCTTTTTTTTATTTTTTTAAAGGTTTTAAGCTAATTTTGTCCTCATCCTAAACCTATGGTTAGTTTGCATAAAGGCACTGTGATTTCACCTTTTTTTTAATTGCTCTAGAATCAAAATGTCTATTTTGACTCTCCATGGTCACCAGAATGTGGCTTACAAAAAGGGAACAGTTGTTAGTCCTGGCTAAAAGCCAGACATTTGGTGTAGAATTATCAGTTGCTTTTTCTACTAGCAGTTTCAGTGGAAGCTTGTAAAGCAGGTTTTCCGTATTGGTTTGGATTGAGTAGCCAGGAGACCATTTACACTGCTGTTTATTTTCACTGCATAGTGAGGAGCTCAGAGCATTCGCACTGGAGAAGACTGGGCAAAGCTCGAAAAGCAGTGTGGCCACGGGCTAATCACCTAGACAGAGAGCTCGCCAGTGAGCTGCTGGGCACAGAGCAGGGAGGCCCAGAGCCAAGTTTGGTTGGAGGTCTTGGCAGGGCACCACCAGCAAAGAAAGAAAAATCAGAAGTTTTACTAGATTGGTCATTTTATGGACCCTTAGTTTCTTCGTTACTTACCACTCTCGAGCAACCATATAAATCATCTCATGCCTGAAATCTAAAATTCCACAGAGTTGGTAGGTGAGCAGCTGTGGGCAGCTGAGCTTCTTGCCAACACAAAACCCGAAGGACATTCCGGGTCTTTCGCCAGCTCCCCAAAGCCCTCTTTCCTTTCTTATCTGAGCCCTGGGGATTGGCAGCCTGTTTCCTTTCCACTGTTACCACCTGTTCTTTCCAACTGCGTTTATCTGCTCCCTTGGTAGAGAAGACAGCCCTGCAGCTTCTGCTTACCTTGTTCATAGTGACGGTCTACCGTGCTTCAGGCTCGCTCCTGTGTGCTTTATACCATAATATTGTTTAATCTTTATTATAGTCTTGAGATAGAGATTTCTGCCTCCCACCTTACAGAGGAGGAACTGAAATTCTGAAAGGTCAAAGAAAATACCAGGGCCTTAAGTAACGAAGATGCAATTCAAAGACAGTGCTATTATCTCTGTGTGGTTCCTGAGGCAGAGAGCATCCCTTGCCTGACACTGCCAGTAAAACCCTAAGAAATGGGCTTTCCCTCATTCAGCCCCAGATCCTCTCACAGGAAAATACAGAGACCACAGTCATGATAATAGTGGGTCTTTGAGGCTTAATGAGTCTTTCTGAGGTGAGATGAGATAGATAAGAGATCTCGTAAAGAAGTGGTTTTCAAACTTTGATGTATACGACAGGGCTCCAGTTATTAAAGAGTTAAGTGGTAGAGTGTGTGGCTTCCTTCAGTACGGCAAGGCAGAGTGGGCAGAAGACCTAAATAGACATTTCTCCAAAGAAGACAGACAGATGGCTAATGAAAAGCTGCTCAATATCACTCATCAGAGAAATGCAAATCAAAACTACACGGAGGTATCACCTCACACCATCATCAAAAATATCTACAAACAATAAATTCTGAAGAGGGTGTAGAGAAAAGAGAACTCTTTTGCATTGCATTGTTGGCAGAAACGTAGAAAAGGAAATGCAAAAGCAGGTAGTCAGAGTTTTGAATGTGGTTTCTCAGAGCAGTTGTTTGATAATGGTGGAAGCACAAAGGCCGGTGAGGTGAGGGCAGAGGTTTTAGTAGGGAAGGACCACTTGACTAATTTCACCTATTACTTTAGCTAGAACTCAATCTAGTCCCCTTTCTTGAAGATGTGAGGTTTAGAGGGGTGGGGGTTGGGTTTTTTTTTTTTAACTTTTTTTTCATTTAATTTTTGGCCATAGGAATCTTGCTTAGCCTTATAGAGTCTATGAGATCCTTTCTGCTCTCTGGCATAACAATAATCTCAGCACCCTTAATTTCCTGATTTTTCACTCTATAGTATGAGAAACACAAGATCCATTGACAGTCCAAGAACTAACTTCTTTCAATACAGTAAGTTCCCTACATATGAATCTTTAAGTTGCAAACTTTCAAAGATGCTAACATGCGTGCCAGCCCCTGTATGCCAGCTGTTGCTCCGTACTATAGTACTTTTCAAGGAACTGTACTGTAAGGTTTAAAATGTCTTCTTTATTTTTGTGTGTTTGTTTTCTTATGTACATATTATTTGTGTGAAAAGTATTATACACCTAATACTGTACAGTACTATGTAGCCAATTGTGTTAGTTGGATACCTAGGCTAACTTTGTTGGACTTAGGAATACTCTTACAATGGAACTCATTCATATGTAGGTAGGGCACTTACTGTACAGCAAAAACTTTAACAATGGTTCCTGGCAAATGTTTACAGGTACTTATATTTTACAGTCTTGAAGAAGGAAATGGCAACTCACTCCAGTATTCTTGCCTGGGAAATCCCATGGACAGAGGAGCCTGGCAGGCTATAGTCCATGGGGCGACAAGAGTCGGAAATGACTTAGCAACTAAACAACAATAACATATTTTACAATCTGCCACAAGCTTGTGACAAATGTGATTTATAATCTAAAGAAGTTCTTAAGGGAAATGTTCCTTTCTTCTTCCTAAATATTTTGAAGGCCTTCCATTAAAGCAAAAAAATTTTGAAAAATAAGTATTAATCACACAAATAGAAATGGGATCACAGGGAAATCTAACTAGTAGGTAATAAAGATGATACCAGCTAAGAAAATCTATGCACATTTACTGCACAGCAACTGAATTTTGTTTGTGGTCGTGAGCATGGCCATTTACCAGTTTGCCCTTAAAATCAAACATCTTCAGAGGAGGAAAGAGAGAAGAAACTAAGTTTTATTACCAGCTTTCTCTATGCTTAGAATGTTCATTTTAGATGCTGTTTAATTCTCATAACAATCTTTAGGTACAAATGATATTCTTCTGTACTTTCTCACTGATGCCACAATCCTCATATGTCCTCTCAGGGGAATTTCTAGTTAATTATTTAAAACAAAACAAAATGAAATAGCAGATTTACTTTAAGGTGACTTACAGAAGAGTGAAGATTCTTGCTCTTTGATATGTATTTCTGGACTTAGTAATGTAACCACAGAATTACACGGAAACTACAGTTGTTGAATCATATAAAAAATACAGTAGGTGATGATTTATCAGTGTCTTGGAAAATGGCATCAGGAAAACGTAGAGAGGAGGAAGATTCAAGTGAGAGGGATTCAGAATGTAAAAGGCAGGGAAAGAAGCCTGAAAATAATTCAGGATTGCTATAGAACAGGGGTTGGCAAACTGACCCATAGGCCAAATATGGCCAGTCATCTAGTGTTTATGGCCTGTGAGCTAAAAATGGGTTTTACAACACTTTAAAATGTTTGGAAAACAACCACAAGAAGAGTATTTTATGAGGCATGAAAGTTATATGAAATTCAAATTTTAGTGTCCATAAATACAGTCATATTGGAAGGCAGACATACTCACTTGTTTGTATACTATATATAGTTGCTTTCACGTGATGACTGCAGAGCTGAATAATTGAAACAGAGGGTGCATAAAATGCTCTCATTGCTGCCCAGTGCATGATAATTTGCGCGATGCACTTATAACTCCACAGCCTTTGAGTGTAGCACATATTACTATTGTTGTTGCTCGTTGTTCAGTGGCTCAGTCATGTCCAACTCAAGCTCATGTCCATTGAGTTGGTGATGCCATCCAGCCATCTCATCCTCTGTCGTCCCCTTCTCCTGCCTTCAATCTTTCCCAGCATCAGGATCTTTTCCAATGAGTAGGCTGTTCTCATCAAGTGGCCAAAGTATTGGAGCTTCAGCCTCAGCATCAGTCCTTCCAGTGAATATTCAGGATTGATTTCCTTTAGGATTTACCAAGACATTTATATTTATTACCAGAGCATACCTATCTTGTCAAAACAAGAAGAGTAGATTGTTGGTTTTTTTTTTTTTTTTTTTGACATACTGTCTCGAAAGTGAAAGTGTTAGTTGCTCAGTCATGTCCTACTCTTTGCAACTCATAGACCATAACCCAGCAGGCTCCTCTATCCATGGAATTTTCAGGCAAGATATATGGCAGCGGGTAGCCATTCTCTTCTCCAGGGGATCTACCCCCCACAGGGATTATACCCAGGTCTCCCTCATTGTTGGCAGATTCTTTACCGTCTGAACCAGGGAAGACCATCTTATTTTATTCAAATAGCAGTACGCTTGTACATGGTCCAAGAACACTTGAATAATATAGCAAATATAATCACATGTCAAAAATCAATCTTCAAACATCATAGTCAAAGATGCCATCAGTTCAGTTCAGTTCAGTTCAGTCGCTCAGTCGTGTCCGACTCTTCGTGACCCCATGAACTTCAGCACACCAGGCCTCCCTGTCCATCACCATGCTGGCCTAAAATATATGATCTTGCCAATGTAAAACCACATCCACACCTCAGTCACCACCAAACATTTAGTAAAACTTCCTTAACAGTGAGCTGTTTGAAGCTACCAGTTTCAGAACTGTTGATTAGTTTTTCAAGCCTAAATAGCTGTAGGGATCTCAGCAGGGGTTGGAGGAACCAGCTCAACCTTGGCATAGTGCCAAAATGTGGTCAGCTGAAGCTTGGAAGTAAGTCACAGGAGCGTTGACCAGAGCCGGGACCTTCTCTGCAATGTTACGGACAAACTGGGCCATGGTTCTAGGACGGAAAGTCCACCACCCCAACTGGCTGCCCAAGTGTCACCCATCTGGAAGTGAAAAGGAGGTTTTGAATATCACATTTTAAGGCAAAGTGGAGTATAGATGATTTTGTTATTATATGGCAAAAAATTTTGTATATTAATCAAGGATGTGATAGCTGTGCTACAAGAATACAATATAAACAGGCATTACCAGACCAAGGCTTCGTAACAATATTTTAATTCACAGGAAAGTCACAATCAGAAAAATAGATAGTTTTAATTTAACACAGAATATCTCATCACAGCAAAATTTCTGCACGAAAATAAAATAATGAAAATGGGGCTGCAATCAAAGTAAGTTTCAGAGTGATTTGTTATTCAGGCAGAAAGCCATTTACCAATACAAGTTAATTAAACTGTGCTTGATTTCAACAGCTGAAGAAATCTGTACATAAAAAATAAACATGTTTAAGACTATTAGCCGCTTAGTGAGAACAGTTGCTTGAGGGCCTGGGGAGCAGCATCAATAGTCAATTTAAAAACAAGACAAAAGATTTTTGCATTGTTTTCCTTGGCTCTTGATGAGCTGACAGATGCTACTGATCCTCCTCAATGATTGGTTATTTGAGGAGTCCAAACAGAGTTTGAGGTACCGAAGTATTAACCTCTATGAAAAGTATGTGTGGAAAAGAGCAGAGGTGAGACAGAAGTTGAGAAATACAAATTCAGCACAACCTGAAGTAGAATCTGCTATGATGTGTGACAACTGATGATGGTAAAAATGTATATGCCACTGGAAAAGGCTCAGCTGGACAAATTTACAAGGCTTGTGAAAAGGGAAGATTGTGCATTGTTCATCAGAAGCTAGTTTGCAGAAAATATGTGAATCTATTGTGTTCTTAAAATCTACTGTGCGTGTTATTGAAATGTCAGTGGCGAATTTCATTGCTATTGGGGACTTAACAATTGTCAGTTCCAAGAATTCTTGCCATAAATAGAAGCTAAATATCTTGACCTATCACACAGTAGTTCAATGGCTTAGTGGTAAAGTTTTGCTGTAATTTTTAAAACTTTTAGGCATGAGGGACTTCCCTGGTGGCGCAGTGGATAAGAATCTGCCTGGCAATGCAGGGGATACGTGTTCAGTCCCTGTTCAGGGAAGATCCCACGTGCCATGCAGCAACTAAGCCCGTGCACCGCAACTACCGAGCCTGTGCTCTCGAGCTCTTGAGCTGCAACGACTGAAGCCCGTACACTTAGAGCCTGCGCTCCACAATGAAAGAAGCCACCACAGTTAAGTCCTTGCACTGTAAGAAAGAGTAGACCCCAGCTGCCAAAACTAGAGAGAGTCTTGTGGCAGCAATGAAGATCCAGCACAGCAAAAAGTTCATTAATTAACTAAAAATTATGGAACGGTGCTTATTTATTTTTAAAAAAGTTTAAGGCTGAGCCATGAAACAAATCTCTACACAGTGTTTTTCTGATGGCTAAAATAGTTAGAAATCAATAACAAGAAATCCTAAAGAGTTTCAAATATGTGGAAATGAAACAGCACACTTCTAAATAACAAACACCTGCATCAAAAAATGAATCCCAAAGAACATTAAAAAACTATTCTGAACTGAATAAGAAAAACACAAACGAAGTCTGTGTTATATGTTAAAGCAGTGTTTGAACAAAATCTGTAGCTTGAAACCCTTATAAGACAAAGATGTTTTAAGTCTAAAGTTTCCACATTAAGAAAAAAGGAAAATGAAAAGAAAATTAAATTTAAGAGGACATAAATATAAAAGCAAAAATCAAGGAAATAAAAACACAAATATAGAGAAAGTTACAAAGCCAAAATTTGATTCTTTGAAAAAAATTAATAACATGACAAATAACTAGATTGATCAAGAGAAAAGAAAACACAAATTGCCAATATAGACATAAAAGAGGGAATACCAGGGACTTCCTTTGTGGTCCAGTGGGTAAGAATCTTCCTTGCAATGCAGGGGACATGGGTTTGAACCCTGCTCCAGGAAGATCCCACATACCATGGAGCTACAAAGCTAGTGTGCCACAACTGCTGAGCCCGAGCTCTAGAGTCTGGGAGCCGCAGCTGCTGAGACCATACGCTGCAACTATTGAAGCCCACTTCTCCTAGAATCTGTGCTCAACAAGAGAAGCCACCACAGCGAAAAGCCGTCCACCACAACTAGAGAGCACCCCCACCAGCGGCAACTGGAGAAAGCTCAAGTGCAGCAACGAAGACGGGTGAAGAAAAAATGAAATAAATCCTCACCAAAAAGAGAGAGAGAGCCAGAAAGATGAGACAGAATGATCAAGTTGGTTTTACTTCAGGGATCTACATTTGAAAGATCAATGTTAGGAAAAGAAAAACTATACACACATCTCAAAAGATGTATAACACACATCTCAAAAGATGCATAAAGAGTTTTACAAAATTCAACATTTGTGAGAAACAGAGGGGAGTTTCCTGATTTTGATAAAGGGCATTCTTAGCTACACCATATTTAATACTGAAAAACTGAATTGTCTCCCTCTAAGATCAAGACGAGGCAAGGAAGGATGTTCAGTCTCACCACTTTTATTCAACATTATACAAGATGCAATAATACAACAAACATAAGTAGAATACATGCAAACTGGAAAGAAAGAAAACTATCTTCATTCACAAATAACATGGTCATGCCACAGAAAATCCTAAGGGGGTTGCCAAAAGCTTTTAAAACTAATAAATAAATTTAGCAAGGTTGTAGGATACATGGTCAATATGCAAAAATCACATGTGTTTCTAGACACTAACTTGGACAATTTGAATTTGAAAATATTTAAAATTATATTTTGTTGTTGTTCAGTTGCTAAGTTGTGTCCAACTCTTTGCAACCCCAGGGACTACAGCCCGCCATGCTTCTCTGTGCCTGGGATTTCCCAGGCAAGAATACTGGAGTGGGTTGCCATTTCCTTTCTCCAGGGGATCTTCCTGATCCAAGGATCAAGAATCCACAGGTGGATTCTTTCCACTGAGGCACCAGAGAAGCCCCAAATTTTATAAAGCATATTAAGTGCTTAACATTTAATATACTTAACAAACTATGGGCAAGACTTGAGAAGAGAATTCTTTCCACTGAGGCACCAGAGAAACCCCAAATTTTATAAAGCATATTAAGTGCTCAACAGTTAATGTACTTAACAAACTATAGGCAAAACATTGCAAAGAGAAATTAAAGATCTAAAAAATGGGACGATAAACTCTATTGTTGAATGGAATGACTCAATATGGCTAAAAATGTCAATTCCCCAAACTCATTCCTAGAACCTGTGCATTCTCAGGCACAGTCCCGACAGGCTGTATTGTAACGCTGACAGATATATTCTAAGTTTAAATGGAAATGCAAAAGATCTAAAATAGCCAAAGTAATTCTGAAAATAAAGTCCAATGTTGAAATGCTCACATAATTGAATTCCAAGGCTTAATTTAAGGCTACAGTAATCAAGACAGTGTGGCATTGGCATAGACAAAGATACTTATACAGCTCAATGAAGCAGAATAGCATCCAGAAAAGACCCACACTTATATGGTCAATTGATTTTTATAAATGTACTATTTCAATGGGAAAAGAACATATTTTCAGCACATTGTGCTGGAGTAACTGAATAAACACACAAAAAAATTGGACTATGGTCCCTACATCACACTACATACTGAAATTAATTCAAGATAATTCTAGACCTGAATGTAAAAGCTAAAACCAAAGAAAGAAATATAGGAGGGTATTTTTGAAATGTGAATAAGCAGATTGCTTAGGAAAAGTACAAAAAAAAAAAAAAACAACCTCTACTAAATATTAAATAATGATTAAATGTATCAAAAATTTAAACTGATATTTTGCCCCTCAAGAAATGACTTAAGTAAATGAAAAGGCAACCAACTAAAGATTAACAAAAATCTTGTATCCAGAACACGTAAGGAACTATTAAACCAACAATAAAAAGACAACCCAGTGAGTAAATGGGCAAGACTTAAACAGGCACTTCACAAAAGAAGATTACAAATGGTCAGTAAATACATGAAAAAATCTTGAATGGTAGTAGTCATCCGAGAAACACAAAATAAAACCACAGTGGATTTATTTCTGGATTCCATTTCACACCCATAAAGTAACTAAAATTTTAAACACTGACAACACCAAATGCTGCTGCATGTGGAATAACCGGAACTCTTCTGCGTTGCTGATGGACACATAAACTGCTTCAAACACTTTGAAAAACCATCTCAAAATCATTACAAAAGAAGCCCAAAAGTTCTACCCCTAGGTGTTTTTTTATTCAAGGAAAATATGAGCAAATGACCAATGAAATACTTGCCTAAGAATGTTCCCAGTAGCTTTATTCATAATAGCCAAAACATGGAAACAATCCAAATGTCCATCAGAAGAAAAATGGATTAAAAAGTTGTAGTATATTTATACAATATGATACTCCTTAGTGATTAAAGAAAGAATCATTGGAACATAGGAGAACATGGAAGTCAGGGGCAAAAGAGTACACAGAGTATGATTCTTCTTATATGAAGTTCAAGAACAGGTCAAACTAATCTTTAGGGATGGAAATTAGAACATGTAGCATATTGTCACTCAGTCGTGTCCAGCTCTTTGTGACATCATGGACTGTCGCCCACCTGGTTCCTCTATCCATGGAATTTTCCAGGCAAGAATACTGGAGTGGGTAGCCATTCCCTTCTCCAGAGGATCTTCCCAACCCAGGGATAGAACTCAGGTCTCCTGCATTTCTGAGTTTCTTTCGTGATTATTTTGAAAATTTTTCAAAGTGTTAGCAGCACTTTATGTGCCCACCAGCAAAGTAGAATTGTTCCAGTTAGCCCACACACACCAACACTGGTATTGTCAGTGTTTAAAATTTTACCAGTGGGGTGACGGAACATTCTATGTCATCACAGGAAGTTGGTTACATAGGTTGGTTACATTTTTTCAAACTCCTTGAATTGTATACGTAAGATTTTTCCATTTCATTATATGTAAGGATTAGCTCAACTAAATACGAAGTACAATTAACTGAGAGAGAGCCTCATGCTTATAGAGGAAGGGCCCTGTATACCACGCTAGGGAGGTCGGCTTTGGCTCTGTAAGAAATGGGGAGCTATTGATGGGTCACAAGTAGAGGAGTGCCATAAGGTGTGCATTTGAGACAGGTTACTGTGATGCTTCATATGAAGAAGAACATAAACTTTCCTGATACTCATTTTTTATATCAGTTTTATAGATGGAAATGTTATAGTCCCTTTGCTGTTAAGCTTCAGTTCAGTTCAGTCGCTCAGTCATGTCCGACTCTTTGCGACCCCATGAATCGCAGCACGCCAGGCCTCCCTGTCCATCACCAACTCCTGAAGTTCATTCAGACTCACGTCCATCAAGTCAGTGATGCCATCTTGCCATCTCATCCTCAGTCGTCCTCTTTTCCTCCTGCCCCCAATCCCTCCCAGCATCAGAGTCTTTTCCAATGAGTCACCTCTTTGCATGAGGTGGCCAAAGTACTGGAGTTTCGACTTTAGCATCATTCCCTCCAAAGAAATCCCAGGGCTGATCTCCTTCAGAATGGACTGCTTGGCTCTCCTTGCAGTCCAAGGGACTCTCAAGAGTCTTCTCTAACAACACAGTTCAAAAGCATCAATTCTTCAGCGCTCAGCCTCCTTCATAGTCCAACTCTCACATCCATACATGACCACAGGAAAAACTATAGCCTTGACTAGACGGACCTTAGTTGGCAAAGTAATGTCTCTGCTTTTGAATATGCTATCTAGGTTGGTCAACTTTTCTTCCAAGGAGTAAATGTCTTTTAATTTCATGGCTGCAAGCACCATCTGCAGTGATTCTGGAGCCCCCCAAAATAAAGTCTGACACTGTTTCCACTGTTTCCCCATCTATTTCTCATGAAGTGATGGGACCAGATGCCATGATCTTCATTTTCAGAATGTTGAGCTTTAAGCCAACTTTTTCACTCTCCTCTTTCACTTTCATCAAGAGGCTTTTTAGTTCCTCTTCACTTTCTGCCATAAGGGTGCTGTCATCTGCATATCTGAGGTTATTGATATTTCTCCTTGCAGTCTTGATTCCAGCTTGTGTTTCTTCCAGCCCAGCGTTTCTCATGATGTAATCTGCATATAAGTTAAATAAGCAGGGTGACAATATACAGCCTTGACATACTCCTTTCCCTATTTGGAACCAGTCTGTTGTTCCATGTCCAGTTCTAACTGTTGCTTCCTGACCTGCATACAGATTTCTCAAGAGGCAGCTAAGCACAGCACAAAAATGAGGGCTTATGCTTTTCCTCTCTCCATCACTCTTTCCCAAGAGAGCCCTTCAAGTTCTTGCAATTTTGTTTTATAGAACAGTATACCCCTAGATTGGAATTATTTTCCTAAGTGTATTCCATAGGCTGATATGGAACTCTTGCAAGAGATCCAGAATTTCATTGATTTACAGAATGGAGGAGACGCTAGACTTCAGAATGCAAAGGTTTTGGCTTCAGAGGTGCAATTTTAGTGACAATTCAGGAGCTTTAGAGGAAAAAAAATTAATCAACATAAAAAATGTGAGGGTTTTACATAAAAACAGAGAAGTGCTAAGTTCTAGCTTATGCTTTCCATTTCGGGGTGGTTCCCTCTACCCTGCTCCACCCTATCATTGTCCCCCTCTTGGCTCATTGGCATTGTATTTGTGGCCTTGAGGGGTCATGGTGTTGCCTGTAGCAGTCTTCACAAAGTCTCTGAGAGGGTATTTTAACTTTGTTAGTGTTGGCTCTTTCACTGACAGTTGTAGAGAGTCTAAATTAGGATTAAAGATATGAGGAAGGCCATTGGCTTCACAGAGCTTCCAAGGCGTGTTTTGGTTAGACTTGTATTGTTTTATAAATATAGAATCATCTTTTCATGTGCCTGTTGGCTACCTGTGTGTATACTTTGGGAAAAATATCTTTTGAGATCCTCTATCTATTGTTCCTTTTTTGATTAGGCTGTTTATTTAATTAATATTGGATTGTAGGAGTTGTCTACTTTGGATATTAACCTCTTGTCAGCAGCATCATTGGCAAATATTTTCTTCCAGTCTGTAGGTTGTCTTTTAGTTTTGTTCATGGTTTCCTTTGCTGTGTAAACATTTTTAAGTTTGATAGGTCTCACTTGGTTTTTTTGCAGGGTTTTTGGGGGTGTTTTTTTTTTTGCCATACCAGGCAGCATGCTGGATCTTAGTTCCCTAACCAGGCATTGAACCTGTGCCCTTGGGGAAGTCCCACATTTATTTATTTTTGCTTTTATTTCTTTTGCCTTGGGAAATTGATCTATAAAAATATTACTATAATTTATGTCAGAGGATGGTTTGTTTTGCCTGTGATCTCTTCTAGGAGTTTTATGGTGTCCTGTCTTATGTTCTCTAAAACCATTTTGAGCCTATTTTTGTATGTGGGGTAAAGGAGTGTTTTAGTTTTATTGATTTAAATGTAGCTTATTAGAGAAATGCAAATCAAAGCCACAATGAGGTATCACTTCACACTTATTAGAATGGCGATTATTGAAAAGTACAAATAATAAATGCTTGAGAGGGTATGGAGAAAAAGGAAACCTCTCCACTGTTGGTGGGAATGTAAATTGGTACAGCCATTATAGAGAACAGTATGATTGTTCCCTAAAATATTGAGAATAGAGTTACTATATGACTAAGCAATCCCACTTCCAGGTATATATCCAGGAAAAAATGAAAACTCTAATTCGAAAAGATACATACACCCCAATGTTCATACCAGCATTGTTTACAATGGCCAAGATATAACAACCCAAGTGCCCATCAATAGAAGATGGCTTAAGAAGATGTGGTATATGTGTGTGTGTGCTCAGTCATGTCTAACTCTTTGCAACCCCATGGGCTGTGGTCCTCTGTCCATGGAATTCTCAAGGCAAGAATGTTGGACTGGGTGGCCATTCCCTTCTCCAGGAGATCTTCTTGACTCAGGGACTGAACTCAGGTCTCCGACATTGCAGGCAGATTCTTTATGATCTGAGCCTTATAGTATGAGGGAAGCCCCATACTATATACATGTAGTGGAATATTACTCAACTCTAAAATATATGGAATATTGCCATTTGCAGCAACATGGATAAACCTAGAAAATATACTTAGTGAAATAATCAGACAGGGAAAACAAATACTTTATAATATCACTCAAATGTGGAATCTAAAATATAATGCAAATGAATCCATATACAAAACAAAAATAGACGCAAAAAAAATAATAAAAACAACAAAACCAGAATAACAGACGTTGAAAACAAATTTACGGTTACCGAAGAAAAGAGGGAGGATAGGAAGGAGAAATTAAGAGTATGGGGTTAATAGATACAGACACATAAAAGAGATAAGCAACAAGGATTTACTGTATAGCACAGCAATCTGTATTCAATATCTTGAAATATACAATATAATATGAAAAAAATAACTGAGTCACGTTGCTGTACACCTGAAACTAACACAATACTGTAAATCAACTATACTTCAATTTAAAAAATATGGAATCAAATTGAGTTTTTGTAATCAGTGGTGTTTTTTCACAATTTTCTGGAATCACCCATCCATCTTCTCTGATAATTTTGCTGAAGCCAAGCCCAACAGGCCACCAGTCCTCCAAGAAGTGGCTATTTCCATGAAGTTAAGCAAAAATTCTGGTTAAAATATGATGCTGACATCTGCTCATTCAGTTATAATACTTCAAAGAGAAGAACAAATAAAACCCAGCTTTCTGTCATCTCCTAGCATTAAAGAATGACAAACTACAGTTGTTTTCCTTTTTGACTAGAAGCAAAGCTACAGATAAATAACATGACAGATAAAGAAGCCAAACAAACTCAAGTAAAACTTCATCAGCAAAAGCCAACCAGTTAAAATACATGGTGAGAATCTCCCACACTGACACCCTCGCCACCTCTGGTAGAGGTAGGGGGAAAAAAGAAAGAAAAGAAAGAGAAATTCTTTTCTGAAAAAGCCAATCATAACCTCATACTGTACTTAAACCACTGAAATCTATATGTTGTTTTCAATTACTTATTTGGAACTGCTGTACTCACCATGGAAGCATTCCCTTTTCTAGAGATGAATCTCAACACAACATTTAAATTAAGTATACTTCCATTTCAAAAAGTTATTTTAAAAAGATGGATCCCTCTCCTGCTACCTGAGAGAAAACCTTGACTATCAGAGACCAGGATGGGGGCTTTGGGGGCACCCTGACACAGGCTTCACACTGCCTGAAACTTTTCTCTCCTGTCTTTGTGCAGGAGTCATTGTTTCACTCATTCATTTAGTCACCATGTATTCATTCATTCATTCATTTAATGAATGTCGATGCCCTGTCCACAAATATTATTAGAGGACCACATGAAAACGGTACATATACTTTTATGGCTGTTGTTTTTGGTGATGCCAACATTTGATTAGTTTCTTTGGTAAGGCAATGGCATGTACCTTCTTTCACAAATGTCCAATCCCACCTCCACCCGCCCCACCCCCATTAGGGTAAAGATAGAACCTTTTCATAAGAAGGCAGCCACTTTCTGATCCCTGTTTTTTAGAATGTAAGCAGAGGGATGTCGAGAACGTCTGTGGAAACACTTTTAAGACAGTTACGTCAATCAGATCACCAAGATGATGAGCAGGTTACATCTTCTACCCTCAGCATCCTTACTATAGAAAAAAAAAGTTTAGAGAAAGATTCCTCAGTGTGTTTTCTGTGCACTCAGAATTCCATGGGGTGTTTTTTTAAAAAATGTACATAACTGGGCTTTTCTCCAGTTTTACTGAATCAGAATCTCTGGGACTGAAGTCCCTAAATCTTCTTTTAGAACAGACACTCTAGGAGAGATATATTTTTTTTTAATGTAAAGGAAATGATTTATTTATAAAACTCAAAGTAACATTTAGTGGTAGAAATCTACATATATCCTTTTACTTCAGTAGCATTAGTCGACGGGAGCCTGACTCAATTCTCTAAGAACAAACAGCATTTTAAAGTAATGGGAGCAAGTCATTCTGAGAACTAAAACTATTCTTTAAGCCAAAATATTCAGACAAGGACTAACAAAAGGCATTGCCATATCCACAGAGCGCTAGTTTTGGCTTGTGGATTAAGTCCATAGTAGTTTGTACTTTGCATGCGTGTGTGTGTGTGTGTGTGTGTGTGTGTGTGTGTGTGTGTGTACTTAGTCGCCTCGGTTGTGTCCAACTCTTGCGACCCCATAGCCTGGAGCCCACCAGGCTCCTCTGTCCACGGCTCCAGGCAAGAATACTGGAGTGGGTTGCCATTCCCTTCTCCAGGGGATCTTTCCAACCCAGGGATTGAACCTGTGTCACACCTCCTGCCTTGGCAAGTGAGTTCTTTTTTTTTCTTTTTCCTGGTTATGCTGAAAACATCTTAAAATTTTTTTTGATTGATTAATTTATTTTAATTGAAGGCCAATTACTTTACAATATTATGTTGGTTTTTGCCATACCTTGACATGAATCAGCCATGAGTGTACTTGTATCCTACCATTCTGAACCCCTCTGCCGTATCCCTCCCCACCCCATCCCTCTGGGTTGTCCAAGAGCACCAGCTCTCAGTGCCCTGCTCCAAGGAGAGTTTTATATTCTGTCAGGTTGACAACCACTGACTAATGATCTCCAGGGTGTCTTCCATTCCAAAGGTCATGACCAGGGTCCCCTGTGTGGCAGCCAGAGTGTCACTGAGAGGATAAGATTTATTTTTTTTCTTTTGGCCATGCCACGAGGCTTGCAGAGATTTTAGTTCCCTGACCAGAGGCTGAGCCCATGCCCTAAGGATGAAAGCATAGAGTGCTAACCCCTGGACTGCCGGGCAATTCTCCAGGAGGATGCGATTTTTTTGATTGAGGTTGGGGAAATATTGGGGTAGGGAGATAATTTTGGATAACTTTAGAAATTATACAATTGAGTATACATAAAAAATTATATAAAAACAAGTGTGATATTTACCCTCCGAAAGAGGAAAATCAATATTATTTTGAAGAGAATACTTTTAGCATGGTTTTCTAATGGGCCAGCCTACTAGGAATAACCATCTTAAAAATGTGCAGTTGATAAATTAAGCTATAATTAGAAAGAGAATAAGAGAATAAATTCCAGATGCCTCTATTTCATGTAGCAGCATGGGGACACTTAAGCATGGGTTGCTCAACTTAAGTTGGAGATGACAAGTGTTTGCCACAGAATGGAGTAAATAGTTTTGGTAGAATGCCTTTAATCAACATTCTCGTGGTGGGTTATTCTGTATTGATGATAGAAAGAAAATAAACTGAAGAATCTTAGCATAACTGAGGAAACATAACATTTTGATTTACAGTTAAGGGCGATTGTTTAGAATCTGTCATTTATTCAGCTGTTTTGAGAGAGTCACTGAAATAAAAAGCATATTTCTGGGTCAGAAAAATCACAAAAGGAAAACATTTTAAAATCCAATAAATCCTCTCACTAAGTAAATGAAATTCTCTAGGCTAGAAGGGGCCATTCATACTGGGATATTCAATATCTTCCAGGAATAGAGTTAATTATTGGAGGGACTTTCTTGGTGGTCCAGTGGTTAAGAATCTGCTTTGCAGTGCAGGGAACACGGGTTCAAACCCTGGCCAGGAAAGTAAGATCCCACCTGCTGCTGAGTGACTGAGCTTGCGTCCCACAGTTAGAGGGAGACTGCATGCCACAACAAAAGGTCCCCTATGATACAATAAAGGTCCCATGGGCTGCAACTAAGACCCAACACAGCCAGATAAATAAATATATATTTTTAAAGTATTGAAGGAGCCACAAAATGGGTAAGATGATGTCCTCAAAACAGACAGTAAATTCTTGCCCCATCAACACACTGGGCCACACATATTCTTTCCCTCTGGCATCAAAATTAATTTGAAAATACTGTTGTCCTTACAAGTTTCTGCATGATGATTCTCTAGAGGGGTCTAACGTTATTGAATTTGCAAAGTCATGAGTCTTCTAGAGAACAAGTGCATCTCGGCAAATGTTCAGTTTATGTAATTATTGTCTATTCATGGCTCCACAAACATTGCATCCTCGCTGGCAGTATAACAACTATTCATTTGTGGAGTGTGTTGCATGGTACTTTTGTAAATAATATTGCACATCCCAATTCATATCCAACTATGGTGTCCAGAAAAATCACACAAAGCCCAGATTTCAATTACTTTATCTCACTGTCTATTTAAGAGCATTGTCTGCTTGTTTAGCACCATTAAAAAAATATATATATGTGTATATATATATATATATTTCGGTCCTTTTAAACTTACCTTTAGATAACTCCCTCTTCTGCTTCCCTTTGTGTGGGCTGTTCCACATTTTTGCCACTTCCTTCATCGGTGCTCTCCTTGGACCAGTTTGATGAAGAAAAACAAATGTATGAACATTAAAAAAAAACTTTTTGTCTACATTTCCTCTTCTTGCCTACAAATGCAGATGCAGATGCAGTATTTGATCCCTTGTTCTGAGAACAAGAGGTTTTCCTCCTAGTATGTAAAAACTCTGTAAATAACACAAAAAATTCTTTAAAAATTTTTACCTAGTAGTCTTACACATTCAGGGCTTCCCTGGTAGCTCAGATGGTAAAGAATCCGCCAGCAATGCAGGAGACTTGAGTTCTATCCCTGGGTTGGGAAGATCCCCTGGAGGAGGGCATGGCAACCCACTCCAGTATTCTTGCCTGGACAAGAATTCCGTATTCTCTGGAGGGCTACAAGTCTACGGGGTTGCAAAGAGTCAGACACGACTGAATGACTAAGCACAGCCCATTACACACTCCTCATAGAAAAAATTTAAAAATCAGAGAGTATAGGTACTCAAAAATGATTTCATCTTCTCCCTACCTTAACTCTAATTGACCCTACTTTTTCACTTCTGGAAGTCAACAACAGTAAGTAATTATGAGCTCACTAATTAATCATCGCCTTCTGTTGTTGACTTCCAGATCTTCATCTTTAGACCAGACTTCTCTTCTGAGTCCATCCTTGCATACCCCCTTGACTACAGACTGTTCACATTTGGATGTCTACAGACACCTTAGTTGAATCTCTTTAACTGTCATCTTTATTTTTTTTCCCAATATTTATTCCCTCCTCCATAGATATCTCTCCAGTGGGGTCATGATCAGGGTGGTTCTGAGCCCTTCTGCTCCTCATCTCTTCACCTAATCAGTTCTCAAGACCTGCCAATTTTACATCAATGTTTTTGAAGATGTCCCCCAGGCTCCTATTTCCCCATCTCCTGACACCATCATTATATCCTACCTGAATGATGGCACTCATCTCCCAGTTGGGCTTCTTGCATCCAGTCTGGTCCATCTTAACTCCATTCTCATTACATTCCCACACAATTATGTTCACATCCATCACCATAAATGTGATCCACAGTTGGAATGTGTTGGCCTCCTTGTCATCTTTGAGCAGTTACACGTGCCTTCCCTTGCTGGAAATGCTCTCATCTCCTTTGTTCTGCTGGTGAACACATGCTCATCCTTCACTTCTAGTTTTTTCCCTTCTGGGCATCCTTCCCTGACACGGATGCTGTTAAGCGCAACTTCCTCTGTGCTCCCCTAACACCTGTATCTAATCCCCTTTACATATTCTCTGTCCAGTGATGTCAAGCTTTTGTCATTTCCTCCTATGTGCCAAACTCTGTATTACTCCTAGGCCCTCCAACATGCTTTTACCTCTACCAGAACTTTCTCTCCCACATGTCTCTTTCTCTATCTGTCTTTCAGTTTTCAGCCTAAACATCATTTCCTTTAGGAGGCCTTCTTGATCATACACTCAGTCAGTCAGTCAGTCAGTCAGTTCAGTCACTCAGTCGTGTCTGACTCTTTGGGACCCCATGAATTGCAGCATGCCAGGTCTCCCTGTGTCACCAACTCCCACAGTTCACTCAGACCCACATCCATCGAGTCAGTGATGCCATCCAGCCACCTCATCCTCTGTCATCCCCTTTTCCTCCTGCCCCCAACCCCTCCCAGCATCAGAGTCTTTTCCAATGAGTCAAGTCTTGACATGAGGTGGCCAAAGTACTGGAGTTTCAGCTTTAGCATCATTCCTTCCAAAGAAATCCCAGGGTTGATCTCCTTCAGAATGGACCGGTTGGATCTCCTTGCAGTCCAAGGGACTCTCAAGTGTCTTCTCCAACAACACAGTTCAAAAGCATCAATTCTTCGGTGCTCAGCTTTCTTCACAGTCCAACTCTCACATCCATACATGACCACTGGAAAAACCATAGCCTTGACTAGATGGAACTTTGTTGGCAAAGTAATGTCTCTGCTTTTCAATATGCTGTCTAGGTTGGTCATAACTTTCCTTCCAAGGAGCCAGAGTCTTTTAATTTCATGACTGCAGTAGATTGTCACTATTGTTTAGTTGATAAATTGTGTCCAACTCTTTGCAACGCCACGATCTGCAGCATGCTATGCTTCCCTGTACTTTATTATCTTCTGGAGTTTGCTCAGATTCATGTCCATTGAGTTGATGATGCCATCCAACCATCTCATCTTCTGTTGTTCCCTTCTCCTCCTGCCTTCAATCTTTCCCAGCATCAGGGTCTTTTCCAATAAGTCAGCTATTTGCATCAGGTAGCCAAAGTATTGGAGCTTCAGCTTCCATCCTTCCAATGAATACTCAGGGTTGATTTCCTTTAGGATTGACTGGGTTGATCTTGCTGTCCAAGGGACTCTAAAGAGTTTTCTCCAGCACTACAGTTCGAAAGCATCAATTCTTAGGCACTCGGCCTTCTTTATGACTACTGGAAAGACCATAACTTTGACTATATGGACCTTTGTTGGCAAAGTGATGTCTTTGCTTTTTAATACACTATCTAGGTTTATCATAGCTTTTCTTCCAAGGAGCAAGTATCTTTTAATTTCATGGCTGCAGTCACCATCTGCAGTGATTTTAGAGCCCAAGAAAATAAAATCTGTCACTGTTTCCACTTTTTCCTCATCTATTTGCCATACACTTGATTAAGTCCCCCGCACCCCGCTTTTTTTTTTAAAGATCACTCATACAGCTTCCATGGTGGCTCTGATGGTAAAGAATCTGCCTGCAATGTGGGAGACCCAGGTTCAATCCCTCGATTGAGAGGATCCCCTGGAGAAGGAAATGGCTAGTCACTTCAATATTCTTGCTTGGAGAATTCCATGAACAGTGGAGCCTGGCAGGCAACAGTTCATGGGGTTGCAAAGAGTTGGACATGACTAAGCACTAACACTTTCATAGTTCTTTATAATTCCCTTGTCTCAACTGTTTATTGTTAAAACTTCTATCTTCTCCACTATACTATATATATGATGGGATCATGCGCTGAGTCTTTCTTCTTTCCTGTTGTACCCAAGACACTAGCACTATGCTTAGCACCCAATAGGCACTCTATAAATACTTCTTAAATAAATAAATGAATTAAACTTCTTATCACATTGTGGTAATAATCTGTTTAAGGTGTCTCTCTTGCCAAAGATCATTCTATTTGTAGTTGCATGATTAGCACCTGGTACAACGCCTGTACTTGTCAAGCAGTTAATAAATCTAAGTTGAATGAATGATCTGCAATCAGCAAATCAGAATGGCTCAACTTTTTACTGAGCTGGTGTGGGTGTCTTTAACTCATTCACTTTATAGCCCTTAGTTTATCTGCTTAAGAACTTAGACCCACAGGTTATAATCAACATATTTATCCCATTGGAAAAATAAGCTAGAACCTAGATCACTTCAAATTTGGTTTCTTCTCTCTTATTTTTCAAGTATTATGAGAGTGATATTAAATTATAAGTCAATTTCTGTCCAGAAAGGGATGGGCAGAGAATATTTCATTGTGTGACCCTAACTCTACCGTAACAGTTCTGGGAGGCAATACGGTGCTCAATTAATTGAGAAGCATGATGAAGATAGGTAGGTTCTGAATCCTACACTTTTCCCATTGTATCATACCACCTAGGCACAAAAGATGCCTTGTTTATTTACCTGTAATGTCTCTATTGTGTTGTACTTTTTATACTGAAAATTATTCATTGTTTGAACAAATTAGCTAACATTTATTTGAATCCTCCTATAATCCAGGGTCTAAAGTTAAGTATTCTAGATATCTTAAACTTCAAAAAGTTGTCAGACCTTCTTATATCACAGGTGTCAAAACTGAGAGAGTGATTTGGAATATAGCTTGTAAGCAATAAGCAACAGAATAGGAATTGAAACTCTGATTTGTGTGACTATAAAAACACTGATTTTGAGCTTCCCTTAGACTCCCTAGTAAAGAATCTGTCTGCCAATGCAGGAGACACACATCTGATCCCTGGTCTGGGAAGATCCCTCAGGTTGCAGAGCAACTAAGCCTTTGAGCCACATCCATTGAGCCTGTGCTCTAGATTCCCAAACCACAACTACTGAGCCCTCAAGCCACAGAGACTGAAGTCCACGTGCCCCAGAGCCCATGCTCCATAACAAGAGACGCCACAGCAATGAGAAACTCACGCAACACAACTTGTGAGTAGCCCCCATTTGCCACGAGTAGAGAAAAGCCCACACAGCAGTGAAGACCTACTGCAGCCAACAGAGCAAAACAAAACAAAAACACAAGTCTCTTATTTTCCTGTGGTCAGCACTCTATTTCTGTTGGGCTGAATAAGGATGACACATCAGATAATCCAACCAAATATCTCTGGATCATGCCCCTGCCTTGGAGGAAAGGAAAGGTTCTTGTAGGGGAAAACATTCCAGTCCTTCAGCTGACACCTTTGACCTCTTCAGTGTACAAACCAAGTCAGAATAATAAGCCTTGGCCCTTCAGGGAATGAAAAGGATAAAGAGAATGGAGAAATTTTGTGCAAGTCAGTTTACAGAAAATAAATAAGAAATTGAGTTAAGTTGCCAGGTGCTAGACAAATGATGATGCAAATTACTTAATGACAAGCAAATATGAGTTTGTTGGACAGTAATTGAAAAGCACCATGGATATCTTCAAAATGATGTCAACAAACAACTTTATTTGCAAAACATACAGTAAAATATTGACTGTAGGCAGAATGTACCTCTAATAAGCTCTTAGTTCTTTAGCAAGTTCCATATAAATAAGGAAGGAGCACTTCTGTATGCTGAACTACTTCTTTTCAAAATTAGTATAAAATTTTTTTTTGAATTTTTCAAGTTTTCTATGGCTTCTATCCTCAGAAAGGTGATCTGAAGTTTTGCTTTTAATCCAAATCAATTTTCAGCAATATAAGAATTTCAATAGAAGAAGCTTTTTTTTTTTTTTAAAGAATTTGTCATTAAAAAGTTGACTGTGCTTTAAAGGCAATTTTTTCCAGGTCATTTTTAGGCCATTAGTATAAAGTGTAGTCTAAATATTATATTTTTCCTGATTAGCAACTTTGTTTCAGGAACATTCTTTAACAGTTTCTTTCAGACTTCAGGAAATAGCCACAGAAACGGAATTAAACTAAAATGCTACTTCTTAGTTGTCCTTCAAAAATACTTCAGTGTGTCTGTGTGCTGTGCTCATGAAACTGGCAATGGTTAAATCCCCTCGTATTTATAGCACTGCAATACTATGAAAACTGATCAAGTCATCATCAGTCTATGCCAAGGCTGTTCAGGTGGCTTTCCCATAATTTGTAAGAAAGGAAGTCACTTTTTCCTAAGATAATTTTTAAAAACTCATAAATTATTTTTAAAGATAGTTCCTTTGATTCTGGAAAATATTACTTAACATATATCTAAGAACAACTGTGGATCTTTAAGAACATATTTTTCAAACCTAAATGCATGGCCTGATAAGGAGTATAATGAAAGGGATAACAACATAGAATCTTTGAAATTGGGACTGTCCCAGGAAATTTTAGGTATATGGTGACCATGACAATCCTATACAATTCTCTCACTTTCATTATCCTTCAAGCAAGTAGTCTGCAACCCCTAGCTGGCAATGCAGTGTTATGAGTTTACACTGATGATTGTAAATCATCAGAATCTGTTGTGTCTGAAAAAGAATTAAGTCATGCAGAAAGTGCCTATGGTATCTTCTGAATGCTTACACTCTATTGCCCGTAAACTTCTCAGAGAGAAGGAAGTGACAGATTCATATTTGCTTCTTCGGAGAGTCATAATGTGCACGGTCTACTTTCAAGTTCATTTCCATTTGCTCAATCAATGATTCTGCTTCATTCATAGAATCTGAGAGTTAGGAAATCAGAAAAAATGACTCTATAAGCTGTTTGCTGCCACTTACTGGATAACCAATCTTCTTGCCTAAACAAACAGAAAAGAATTTTTAACTACTTCTTGGCAGTCGTATACGTGAACCTTCAAATGTCTCTAAAAGCCAGAAACATTTTAGGCACAAATTGATAAAAAACAATTGCTTCCCTAATCTGTTATATATTTCCTCATAAAACATATACTCCTTCCTGCTATTTATGTCGTTTTTATTTCCTGCCCAGAAAAAGGAAAGTATAGTTTATATCTAAAACAGAATTTCTTTGGAATTCCCTGGCAGTACAGCAGTTAGGACTTGGTACTTTCAATGCTGAGGACCCAGGTTCAACGCCTGGTTGGGGAACTAAGATCCTCCAAGCCATGCTGCATGGGCAAAAAAACAAAAAGAAAACAAAAAAAGAACAAAGAAACAAAAAAACGGAATTTCTGGGGATAAAAAGGGGGAAGGATTAGAATATCACACATAGAATGAAGAGAGTAAGAAAAACCTGAGTAGTTAATTATAGCTCAGAATGTTCCAAAGCATAAAGCTACAAAATAAAACACTTTTCTCAGAATAAGTGGCATCTGTTGCCTCCACAAATGTCTGTAAGGTTGATTTGCTTTGTGTTCCATATTCCAATTGGGTAGGCTCTAGGAATCACTACTACATGTCATCATCCCCATTCCTGTATACTGTATATCCATTAGAAAGAAGCCTTTGAACACTGTCACAGTCAACAGGTGTCTAATCTTTCTAATACGACATTTTTTGCTCTTGATTGTGCCTCAGCTGTTACTGAAGTTTGCCTACTTAAAGCTGGGAACATCAGCTCCTCCAAATAGCCCCTTTACTTGGGGAATGATTTTGGCTTTGAAATTATTTTTGTGGCCTTGGTTTGTGTATTAGCCTTTTGTGACCGTCTGTATAAGTGTAGTCAGAATGCCAACAGAGCTAATCTCAAAGTTTTATCAAAAAATACTATCAGAGGACTTCCTTCATGGTCCAGTGGTTAAGAATTCACTTGCCAACGCAGGGGACATGGGTTCGATCCCTAGCCTGGGAAGATTCCACATGCCACAGGGCAACTAAGCCCAATTACCAAGCCCAGGTGCCCAGAGCTCTGCAACAAGAGAAACCACTGCAATGAAAAGCTCGTGCATTGCAGCTAGAGAGTAGCCCTTGCTCACTGCAACAAGAGAAAGCTCGAGTGCAGAAAGACCCAGGGCAGCCAAGAAGAAATAAATTAATTAATAGTATTTATTATTGGAAGAACATATAACTGAATTACACTAGTCGTATCTGACATATTCTTATATCTCTGAGCTGAAATCAGCTTTAAAGGGAATAAAAGTGAAAGTCACTCAGTTGTGTCCAGCTCTTTGCAACCCTGTGGACTGTAGCCTGCCAGGCTCCTCTGTCCCTTCTCCAGGGGATCTTCCCAACCCAGGGATCAAACCCAGATCTCCTGCACTGCAGGTGAATTCTTTAGCATCTGAGCCACCAAGGAAGCCCTTAAAGGCCATGAATAATCCTTAAATAAGGGGTGGACTGGCAGTTTCTTTCTCCTACACTTTGCAGATGCTAAGCACCTTGTACGAAGTATTGCATTAACTCTGCACAACACTACAAGTAGGGGAAAATGTCTCATTTTACAGATAAGGAAATTGATACTCCAAAAAAGCCAAGCAGCTTGTCACAGGGTGTACAGTTAAGCAGTACAAAGCTGGGACTCTCAGTGACTTTGACAATAGACCACATCTCCTAGTCACTGGGCCCTTCCGCATCCCCAATTAACCTGGATAATTGAAGTAATCATATCCTTGGCACATGTGATGCCACTCTTGTCTACCATTTGCTGGCACTACAATGAATAAAAATATTATTATATTCTTTTAAAGATATGTAGGGAGTAAGCATCTGACTCTCTAAGCCAATGCATTTTGGGGGATTCTGACCCTCAACAGGTCATCTCCATCCCACAGTCCTCAAACTCAACAGATCCCAAAGAGACTCTGTACTGACCCTCAAGGATGGTCTTCATCCCGTCTGGCCATGGCAGCAAAGGCAACATCATCTAACCACTCAGTTGCCCAAGCCAGAAGCCTTGTATCATCTAGATTTCTCTTCCTCCCTCTCTCCCGACATAAAATCACTAGGTCTGTTGATGCAATTTCCTAAATGTCTCCTAAATCCATTTACCTTTTTCCACCCCTCAATGCCTCGATTCAATGCCTCATTCACCCCATCATCACTCTTAGCTTAGGCTGCCCCAACAGTCTCCTGATGGTGCTCCCCCCTTGCCATTTTCCAGACGGTTCTTCACTCTTCATTTGTTCTGCCACAGAGCTGTTGCAAGTGTAATTCCAGTCTTTTCTCTCCCTTTCTTAAAACTTTTCACTGGTTCTGCATTTCTCTTGGGGTCAAGTCCCTTCTCCTATGATCTTCCTGTGGTCAGCATCCTGCTTGCCTCTCTAGTAGGAGAAACATGAAAATGAACAACAAGCCGAGAAACAAATACAAGAGTTTATAAGGAGCCCTAAATAGTGTGAAGGAAATAAACAAGGAGCTGAGATAGAGAAAGACAGTAACTGTGGGCTGTGGCCTTAGTGGTTCCTTTAAATAAAGGTAAACTGTTGTTGTTCAGTTGCTCAGTTGTGTCTGACTGTTTGCAACCCCGTGGATTGCAGCATGCCAGGCTTCTCTGTCTCCCGGAGCTTGTTCAAATTCATGTCCATTGAGTCGGTGATGCCGTCCAACCATCTCATCCTCTGTCATTCCCTTTTCCTGACTTCAATCTTTCCTAGCATCAGGGTCTTTTCCAACAAGTCAGTTCTTCAAAATAGGTGGCCAGAGTATTGGAGTTTCAACTTCAGCATCAGTCCTTCCAGTGAAAATTCAGGGTTGATTTCCTTTAGGGTTGACTGGTTTTATCTCCTTGCAGTCTAGTGGACTTTCAAGAATCTTCTCCAACACCACAGTTCAAAAGCATCAATTCTTGGGCACTCAGCCTTATTTAAGGTCCAACTCTCACATCCATACGTGACTACTGGAAAAATCATAGCTTTGGCTATACAGATAAAGGTAAACTGAGTAAAGAGCAATTTAAAGGCCATCATTTGGGGAAAAGAAAGGCATGGCTAAGGATATGATAAAGGTTCATGTGGCTGGGACAAGATGAACAGAGGAAAAGTAGCATGAAATGAGATTCACAACCCTGCTTTCTGGGATAGAGTTTGGATTTTATCCTAAGAGAAATGAAAATCTTCTGTCATTTAAACAAATATCTCTGGCTGCTTCCTGGAGGGTGGGGCATTGAGAACAGAAAAGAGTTCTCAAGACTAATTAATTTTATTATCACTTTACATTGACTAGATTACAAGTCAGAATACACCAGACTTCTAGAACAAGGAAAAAATGCTACCAAAAAAAGAATACTTGCCAACCTAACAATGAATAATTCTGGCTTTTAATCGCTAATTTACAATGGACAATAAAATGGCTAATTGCCACTCTTATCAATATCTGTTCTTTCAAGAAGGTTTACTGAGAAGTGGAAATATTACTGCTGGTAGTGAGGTTTTTGTTTACTCTAAGATTAGTAAGGTAAAGAGAACCAAAGGCCAGTTGTATAAACTGTATGATATTGTATGTTATCCTAATATGTTATTAGATGAAACTTTGCTAAATCTTTTTAAAAGAAGCTGGTGGAAGTTGCTTGTTTAGCTTTCTTTTTAAGAAACTATTTTCCAGTGTCATAAAATAAATCTATTATATTTTTTATCAAAGCAACAATGGATATACAGAATCTTCATTTAGATGTTATAAACCTAAGATGCTTTTAACTTCTTGCTTTTTTCTGAAGCTATTGTTTTCGTTGTTGTTGTTCTGCATTTTCTTTGCCATCACCACATTTTCTTGTCCCTTGGTAACCATAAGTTTGTTTTCTACATCTGTGACTCTTTTTCTGTTTTGTAAATAAGTTCATTTGTAACATTATTTTTAGTTTCCACATATAGGTGATATTACATATTTGTCTTTCTCTGTCTGCCTTACTTCACTCAGTATGACAATCTCTAGGTCTATCTATCTTGCTGCAAATGGGATTATTTGGGGCTTTTTTATGGCTAAGTAATATTCCATTATATATATGTACCACATCTGTTTTATCCATTCATCTGTTGATGGACATTTAGGTTGCTTCCATATTACATATCCTGTCTATTTAAATTGTGCTGCAGTGAACATTAGGGTAACTGTATCTTCTCAAATTATGGTTTCTTCAGATATATGCCCAGGAGTAGGATTGCTGATCGTATTGTAATTCTATTTTAGTGTTTTGATAACCCTCCATACCACTCTCCATAGCAACTGCATGAGTTTACATTCCCACCAGCAGCGTAGGAGGGCTCCCTTTTCTCCATACCCTCCCTAGCACTTATTGTTTGTACTTCCCTGCTCTTTTAACTGGGTGGTTCTATACTGGCCTCCTGAGCTAATCTGTATGACCTAATTCCTCTTCTCTGTGACTTCAGTTACTTCAAATATTCTTTCCTTTTCCTTGTGGAACAGTGTTTGTCACCTCCGTAAGCTTGAACACCAGAATACTATCAAGGTCGTTTAAATTCCTACTAACTTTCTCAACACCCTCATCATACATGGCTGACTACACTGACTCACTCAAAACTCCAAAATCTTTGTATATATGCTTCTAGTCAACCACAGCTTTCTCATCTGTACTTGTGGAGTTTCTGTTTGTTTTACTATCGTTATTCTTAATGTGCCCTTTGTTATTTATCCCTATTCAATTCTAACCTTTTAAGCACTGCTGATTATCCAGCCTACAGAGATTGTTTCAGATTCTGTGTTCACTTGACTTCCCAGTTGCATGAACCTGTTGGAAAGCCCAGTTGCTGCTTACATCCTGGCCTCAGGGACATTGCAAGATACAATGTATTCTTTGCCAAAAAGAACAGTCTCATTCCTCACACCTCCATGCCCGGCAGCAGCTGCGAGTTCCTAGTGAGCTGCAGGCTTGCCATGGTGCTTGAAGCTTCCGGGAACCCACGGGTCAGTCCACTTTCTTCTGAATACCAAAGGCAGCTGTTCTGTGGTGGCCACTTTTCACATGGAATCTGCCCAGCGAAGCTACGGCTTAAGTCACTTATTCCAGGTTCATAGTTCTCCTCAATCAAAAATATAAATCTGGGGATCTCATTGACAGTTCAGTGACTGAGACTGCGTTTCAATCCAGGGGCCACGGGTTCAGCCTCTAGCTGGGGAACTAAGATCTCCGATGTTGCATAGCGGAGCCAACTCTATCTATCCATTTATCTGTATATAGAGAGAGGGAGATCTGGTCATGTGGCTCTCCAACCATTTAAAGCTCCCTCTGAGACTTGGTACCCCAGTACCACACAGTCCAGAGCCCGTCAACCTGCTGCCCACTGCCCCCTCCTCCTCTCCTTGTCTCCCCCTGGTCAATGTCATGTATCTTTCAAGGCTCGGCCCAAGTGCTGCCTCATTTAAAGACTCTTCTGCACGGCCACATCTCCTCCCTTCTACCCTCATCCTATGAGGTGCTCCAAAAGCATCTCGGCTCCTTAATCCCACCAGCAGCGTAGGAGGGCTCCCTTTTCTCCATACCCTCCCTAGCACTTATTGTTTGTACTTCCCTGCTCTTTTAACTGGGTGGTTCTATACTGGCCTCCTGAGCTAATTTGTATGACCTAATTCCTCTTCTCTGTGACTTCAGTTACTTCAAATATTCTTTCCTTTTCCTTGTGGAACAGTGTTTGTCACCTCCGTAAGCTTGAACACCAGAATACTATCAAGGTCGTTTAAATTCCTACTAACTTTCTCAACACCCTCATCATACATGGCTGACTACACTGACTCACTCAAAACTCCAAAATCTTTGTATATATGCTTCTAGTCAACCACAGCTTTCTCATCTGTACTTGTGGAGTTTCTGTTTGTTTTACTATCGTTATTCTTAATGTGCCCTTTGTTATTTATCCCTATTCAATTCTAACCTTTTAAGCACTGCTGATTATCCAGCCTACAGAGATTGTTTCAGATTCTGTGTTCACTTGACTTCCCAGTTGCATGAACCTGTTGGAAAGCCCAGTTGCTGCTTACATCCTGGCCTCAGGGACATTGCAAGATACAATGTATTCTTTGCCAAAAAGAACAGTCTCATTCCTCACACCTCCATGCCCGGCAGCAGCTGCGAGTTCCTAGTGAGCTGCAGGCTTGCCATGGTGCTTGAAGCTTCCGGGAACCCACGGGTCAGTCCACTTTCTTCTGAATACCAAAGGCAGCTGTTCTGTGGTGGCCACTTTTCACATGGAATCTGCCCAGCGAAGCTACGGCTTAAGTCACTTATTCCAGGTTCATAGTTCTCCTCAATCAAAAATATAAATCTGGGGATCTCATTGACAGTTCAGTGACTGAGACTGCGTTTCAATCCAGGGGCCACGGGTTCAGCCTCTAGCTGGGGAACTAAGATCTCCGATGTTGCATAGCGGAGCCAACTCTATCTATCCATTTATCTGTATATAGAGAGAGGGAGATCTGGTCATGTGGCTCTCCAACCATTTAAAGCTCCCTCTGAGACTTGGTACCCCAGTACCACACAGTCCAGAGCCCATCAACCTGCTGCCCACTGCCCCCTCCTCCTCTCCTTGTCTCCCCCTGGTCAATGTCATGTATCTTTCAAGGCTCGGCCCAAGTGCTGCCTCATTTAAAGACTCTTCTGCACGGCCACATCTCCTCCCTTCTACCCTCATCCTATGAGGTGCTCCAAAAGCATCTCGGCTCCTTATCACAAAGGTTTATGATTATGCATTAGTCATTTTTCCACACGCATCTGCCTTCACTGGGCTGGAATGTTCTCAAGTGCAGGAATGATAACTTTGATGGCAATGCTGTAGGAATTCTTAAGAGCAAGATACATAAACTCAATGTTGCTGCCTAGATTTTTTTTTTAATGGCACAACATTTTATTGAAATCTCTTTTCCTCTTTAAATTCATGAGACAAAATATATAAACCAAAGTTAATCTGGACAGTAAGACTTCCTCTAAAATGAATTTTGCCCAAAGCACTTATAATCCCCAATAAAACTTTAATCTTCTTGAAATTCCTCAGAAAATACTGCACACTGAGGGAAAGTTTTCTTAAAATGCCCTCATTAATTTAGTTTCCTTTGCAAATATTTACTGAGAGCACACTGTTTGCTGGGTCCTGAAATAAGTACTGGGTGCCAGGGTGAGAGGTGAAACCAAGTTTTTGTCCTCACACAATTCAGAGTCTAATGAGAGACCAGACACTAAACAAGCAAAAACAATGACAAATGCTAAAATAAGAAGTGCCAGATGATTGACAAAGGGTGGGCATTGCTATAGAAGCTATCTGTGTAGGTAATAAGGCCTGAGCTGGCCTCACAGACATAGTGACATGTAAACTGAAGCCTGATGTGTTAGAAGAACTCAGCCACACGAAGAGTATTCCTGGTAGAGCAAAGGGCATGCATGTGGTCCAGAGGCAGAAGAAACTTGCAGAAATAGAAAGGCGGTTGTCACCTAGAAAGTGTGGGTAGAGGTGGAGGGTCGGGGGGTGGGTCAGGACAGTGCACAGAGGCTGACCACCTTGTATGAGATGCTAGGATTCAATTCAAAATGAAATGAGAAGTGAGCTAAAAGTTTTCTGCAGTGACCAACATGGTCAAATTTGTATTTTTAAAGATGTGTGAAGAATAGGAGAAAATCTTTGGAGTCTAGGGCTAGGTGAAGAGCTCTTAAATGTGACACCAAAGCATAATCCATAGTAGGAAAAATTGGTAAATTGGACTTTATCAAAATTTAAAACTTTCATTCTGAAAAATCCCTGTGGAGAAAATGCAAAGACAAGCAGCAGGCAGCGAGAAAATATTTGCAAATCACATATCAAAGGATTGGTATCCAGAATACATAAAGAACTCTCAAAATTCAACAGTAAAAAACCCAAACAAGCCAATTAGAAAATAAGTAAAAGACACAGACACTTTGTTGAAGAACATACACAGATGGCAGATAAGCACATTTTGAAAAGATGCTGGAAATCATTAACCATCAGGGAAATGCAGATTAAAACCACAATGAAGTATTGCTACAAATCTATCAGAATGGTTAGGATAAAACATAGTGACAACAGCAAATGCTGACAAGAATGTGGCACAACTGGATCTCATACATTGCTGATGGGTCTGTAAAATGGTGCAGCTCATGCTGGAAAAAAGTTTCGCAGTTTCTTAAAAAACTAAACCCGCAGCAATCATATGACAACAATTTTACCCTTGGTCATTTATCCCACAAAAATGAAAACTTATACTCACACAACAATCTATAGACGAATAGAAGCTTTATCTGTAATCGCCGAAAACTAGAAACAGCCCAGATGTCTTTCAATGGGTGAATGGTTAAACAAACCAGAGGACATACATACCACGGCTACTACTCAACAGTGAAGGGGAATAAACTTCACACAAAAACTTCAATGAATCGCTAAGGAATTATGCTGAGTAAAAAGAAAAAAGCTAAAAGTTTACATACTGTATGATTCTGTTTATCATATCTGTTTAGCATTCTTGAAATAAATAAAAATTAAGAATAAAGGGTAGATGACTGACTGCCCAAAGTTAAGGAAGGAGATTAGAAGGAGGGATGGAGGTAGGGGACGTTATGAGAAAGCAACCGGAGAGATCCCTGTCATGGACTCTGGTGGTAGATACACATAAAATCGTAAAGAAAGAAATACACACAGGAACTTCCCTGGTGGTCCATCGGCTAAGACTCCACAGTTCCAATGCAGAGGATGTGGGCTGCATCTCTGGTCAGGGAATTAAGATATCACATGTGCCTCAGCAGTGTGTCCCCAAAAATAAATTTTAAAAGTTAAAAAAAAGAAACACACAGAGACACATACACACAAATGAGTACAAGTTAAACCAAGGAAATCTGAATAAAGCTGGTAAATCATATCAATGTCAATATCCTGGTTGTGATTTTGTACTATAATTTTGTAAGATGTTATCATTGGGTAAAACAGAATAAATGGTACACAGCATCTCTCTGCTTTATTTCTTACAAACTCCATGTGAACATACAATTATCCCAGTAAAAATGTCAATGAAAAAAAGCCTCAGACTTACTATATAGCGTAGGCAACTCTGTTCAATGTTATGTGGCAGCCTGGATGGGACGAGAGTTTGGGAAGAATGGATACACATATATGTATGTCTGAGTCCCTTTGCTATCCACCTGAAACTATCACAACATTGTTAATCAGCTATGAAGTGAAGTGAAGTCACTCAGTCATGTCCAACTCTTTCTGACCCCATGGACTGTAGCCTACCAGGCTCCTCTGTCCATGGGCTTTTCCAGGCAAGAATACTGGAGTGGGGTACCATTTCCTTCTCCAGGAGATCTTTCCGACCCAGGGACTGAATTCAGGTCTCCCACACTATTGGCAGACACTTTACTGTCTGAGCCACCAGGGAAGTCCTAATCAGCTATACTCCAACACAAAAACTTTAAAAAGAAAAAATCTCGGGAATTCCCTAGTAGTCCAGTGGTTAGGACTCAGGTGCTTTCACTGCCACGAGCTATGTGGGGGCAGAGAGGAAATCTCTGAAGAGAATGGATTGGAATTGGAGTTAAGGGCAGGGGCAGTTACAGTGGCAGCCAAGAGATGGATTAGGAGGCAGTAGAGGTGATGACTTAGAGCATGTGGACTGGTGGGCAAGTGGTGGTGGAGAGGAAGAGAACTGGATTTGCTGTGTCTGTCTAGTCAAGACTATGGTTTTTCCAGTGGTCATGTATGGATGTGAGAGTTAGACTGTGAAGAAAGCTGGGTGCTGAAGAATTGATGCTTTTGAACTGTGGTGTTGGAGAAGACTCTTGAGAATCCCTTGGACTGCAAGGAGATCCAACCAGTCCATTCTGAAGGAGATCAGCCCTGGGTGTTCTTTGGAAGGAATGATGCTAAAGCTGAAACTCCAGTACTTTGGCCGCCTCATGTCAAGACTTGACTCATTGGAAAAGACTCTGATGCTGGGAGGGGTTGGGGGCAGGAGGAGAAGGGGACGACAGAGGATGTGATGGCTGGATGGCATCACTGACTCGATGGACATGAGTTTGATTCCGTGAACTCTGGGAGTTGGTGATGGACAGGGAGGCCTGGCGTGCTGCAATTCATGGAGTCACAAAGAGTCGGACACAACAGAGTGACTGAACTGAACTAGAGTCTCTCACATTCAAATGTAATTTTCCTTCTCAAATACCAAATTTTCAAGAACCATAACATAATAACGAAGTGAAAGTCACTCAGTCGTGTCCGATTCTTTGCGACCCCATGGACTCATCTGTGGAATTCTTCAGGTTAGAATACTGGAGTGGATAGCCTTTCCCTTCTCAGGGGATCTTCCCAACTCAGGGATTGAACCCAGGGCTCCTGCACGGCAGGCAGATTCTTTACCAACTGAGCTATCAAGGAAGACAATGTCAGTATCAATTATGTATTAGGAAATAACAATGTCAGTATCAATTATGTATTCTTAAAAATTCACTGATATCACTTACTCTTGGGTCAGAATGACACAAAAACAAGAACAAAGCCAAATGGTGAGCAGAGACTGGGCTGTGGGTACCCTTGTGGAATCTCACCTCCCTACACCTCCATCTCCTTGTAAATGGGCTCTGAGGCTAGGCCTCCCTGCTGAGCCCACCCTCACCAACCCAATCAGCTCCAAACCCAGTCACTGCTGTTCAAGACCCCGCCCCTCTCCACCTTCACTGTAGATGACAAGGGGAAAAGGAATATAGCAGGGTGGGGCTTGCTTCCCATTTCCCAGATTCCCCAGAATCACATCACCACATGCACCCTGAACCCTCTTCTCATTCCTTGTGTCTTCTTCCCACCGGTCCTGGTACCTGAGATTAAATACCATACTTTCAAAATGATGCAATTTCTACCCAAGATTTCTGATGTACTTTCATAAGAAATGGTAAATTTTTGAATACCAAAGGCCTGTTCATCTACTGTTTTCACATGATGAGATAAAATATCTTTTCCACAGAAAGGCATTCAGAGCCATGCAGAAGAATTTAAGATCTAAGCAAGGTTCTAGTTGCAGATAATTTTAAAGGAAGTGAAATACAATTCTAAAGCACATGTTTAAAAATAAAAAATAAATGATAAATAAGGAAGATATGGTATTTATCTACATTTATGATATCAAAAACACTAAAATGAGGGGTACCAAGTGGTGTAGTTGTGAAATATTACAGATTGTGACTGTTCTCTCATTATTAGCTCACAGTGACTTGAATTTTTAGGGTCGCTCTAGACATCTGGCCCTTGGTAGCTTCCACTGTGGATTTCAACTCAGACCAGAAGAAAGGATGGAGGAGATGAGGTCCAGAAAGTTCCTGGTGAGACTGAAACAGACAGTTCAACTCCTGGGGGTCGAAATGCCCCCTCCTCCACTGCATCCCCAAGTCAGGCCCAGAAGACATCAGGTTGAGGAGAGCTAAGGCCTTGGGACTCACTGGCAAAATTTTGACAAGAGCCAAAAATTCAATATCTGTAGACTGACAGCTGTCTTACAATTCTGGGAGAGTTGAAGCTGAAAAGAAGGTTTAGAAGTGAGTCAAGTATCCATAGTGGGAAGGAATGTATCACATTTGAGATGGAGTGGGATGTGATGGAACCACTAAGAATAAGAATCCTGAGGGAAAATGATTTGAGCTTAAAAAAAAAAGGAAAAAGCACAAAGTCATAATCATATTAGGTATTGAAAACACATGTAAAGCTAAAAACATGTACATCTATTTGTTTCATAGTAATTCACTATTCATCTTCTTTGGGCTTCCTAGGTGGCTCAGTGGTAAAGAATTGCCTGTCAATGCAGGAGACACATGAGATGTGGGTTCGATCCCTGTGTCAGGAAGATCCCCTGGAAGAGGAAATTTCAGCCCACTCCAGTATTCTTGCCCAGAGAATCCCATGGACTGAAGGACCTGTCAGGCTAGAGTCCATGAGATCGCAGAATTGGACAGGACTGAGCATGTGTGAATGCCTACTTTATTCTTGAAAAATGTACTTTGAAAAAGATTGGCTTTGGAGCATAATGTAGATGAAGATACGGACACAGTTTTTTCACTGCTTAGGTATTTTACTCAAAGCTACTTTCCGGTGTTCCCTGTGGCCTAATGGTTAGGATTCAGTGCTATCCTTGCTGTGGCCTGGGTTTGAGCCCTGGTCTGGAGACTGAGGTCCTACAGGCTGTGTGGTTTGGCCAGAGTATATGAAGAAAAAAAAAAGCAGCTGTTTATTCTCCTTCCTCCTCTTTTGTCTTTTTGTCCATATTAAAAAAGGTTTTTCTATATAACTTAAGCATTTGGTAAAAATTTAAGTAGCCTTATCCTTTAGCTCCAAAAGGACACTCCCTTTCTTTGTGAAGTCTTCCTGCAAGACAAGATCTTCCCCTCAGTATCCCACTTCTTCATTAGACAGTAAACATTAGCTTCCTCACCTGACCCTTTCTTTTGTTCATAGCGGGAACTGTGAGGGCCTTTTCTAGCTCCCAATATTTCTAAGGTTAAGTCCAGGATCTGTAACATAGTAGGGCTCAATAAAAGTCTGTTGGATAAAAGAGAAGCTAGAAAAGTTCCCAGTAGGATGGATGTGTTTGAGTCATTCAGTTGTGTCCAACTCTTTGAGACCCCCATGGACTGTAGCCATGCCAGGCTCCTCTGCCCGACCCAAGGAAAATCTTCCTGACCCAAGGATCAAACCCAGGTTTCCTTAATTGAAGGCAGATTCTTTACAGTCTGAGACACCAGGGAAGCCCCAGTAGGATGGATATGAAATGATTAAAATCATTAGCTCTCTGGCCACATGGTTTGCAAAGCCTGTAATAAAGCTCTAGAAGAAGGCATTATTGCTCTCACTTATCATTTTATCATTTGCATGCCAGCTTCTAGAAAATACTGAAGAATGACTTTCAGCAAAGGTGGCAGTGATGAGCCTCCGTGTGACCAGGGGATAAAGACCTAACAACCATATCCACCCCATCAAATTTCCTGAGCAGTTTGTACATTGTCATCAGGAAGAAAAACAGGGCTTTCCTGTTGTCTCAGTGGTAAAGAATCCACCTGCCAAAACAGGAGACACGGGTTCAATCCCTGGTTCGGCAAGATACTGCACGCCACAGAGCAACTGAGCACACTACTGAGCCTTGCTTTAGGGCTCAGGAGCCACAGCTACTGCATTTCAGGAGATTCTTTACCATCTGAGCCACCAGGGAAGCGCCGTAAGCTGTTGCTGCTGCTGCTGCTGCTGCTGCAAAGTCGCATCAGTCGTGTCCGACTCTGTGTAACCCCATAGACGGCAGCCCACTAGGCTCCCCTGTCCCTGGGATTCTCCAGGCAAGAACACTGGAGTGGGTTACCATTTCCTTCTCCAATGCATGAAAGTGAAAAGTGAAAATGAAGTCGCTCAGTCATGTCTGACTCTTTTCGACCCCATGGACTGCAGCCCACCAGGCTCCTCCGTCCATGGGATTTTCCAGGCAAGAGTACTGGAGTGGGTTGCCAGTGCCTTCTCCCTAAGCTGTTAGGTCTCACCAAAATCTGCTTTGCAGAACTTGACTGGACATGGATATTCAAAACATGAAACACACAAAAGCTGTAAAAAAAAAAAAATATATATATATATATATATATATATATACATATACACCTATGTGTTTGTGTGTTAGTTGCCTGGTCATGTCCAGCTGTTTGGGATCTCATGGACTGTAGCGCTTCAGGCTCCTCTGTCCACAGAATTCTCCAGGCAAGGATATTGGAGTAGGAAGCCATTCCCTTCTACAGGGGATCTTTCAGACTCCGGAATTGAACCAGGGTCTCCTGCGCTGCAGGCAGATTCTTTACTGTCTGAGCCACCAGGGAAGCCCTAAATATACAAATGAAAAGTGAAAGTGAAAATCACTCAATGGTGTCTGACTCTTCGCTACCCCGTGGACTATACAGTGGTGTATAGTATGTGGACTATACGATCCATGGAACTCTCCAGGTCAAAATACTGGAGTGAGTAGCCCTTCCCTTCTCCAGGGGATCTTCTCAACCCAGGGATTGAACCCTAGTCTTCCACACTGCAGGCAGATTCTTTACCAGTTGAGCTCCCAGGGAAGCCCAAATATACATGTAAGCAATCTCAAACTTAGGAAAATTTGCAAGTACAGCTTAATAGACATTCTTTCCTTACCCATTTGAGAGTAAACGGCTGATATTATGTCCCGTTACTCTCCCATACTTTAGTGTGTTTTTCCCACAAATGGAAACATTTCTCCTACGTGACAACAATATAACAGTAAAATCAGAAAGTTAATACTGGTGCTTTAATAAAATTCTCAGGCTTCATTCAAGTTTCTCCAATGGTTCCAGCCATGTAGTTGGTAAGAAAAAGATGCAGTCAGTCCTAAATCCAGATCTTGAAAAGCAGGCACCAAATTTAGTTATCATGTCTCCTTAATTTCCTCCCCTATGAAACAGTTCTCAACCTTTCTTTGACTGTCACAACCTTTTGATGTTTCCAGGCCATTTATTTGGTAGAACGTTCTTCAGTTTGGGTTTCTCTGATGCGTCGTTATAGTTATACATCTTGGGTGGGAATATCACAGAAGTGACGATGTGTTCTCACTTTATCCTATTTAAGTGACACATACTTATGTTGTACCACTACTGGTCATGTTAACTTTGATTGCATAAGTTCCTATCTGTTTGGCTTCTAAACTGGGAAATTATTTTTCCCTACTGTAATTAATAAATATTTTATAAAAGTTTTTGATATTATTTAAATATCATTCTCATCAAACAATTAATTTATTCACTAATTTTTGTATCTGTATGAACTCACAGCTTCTTCTGTTATTCAGTGCATTACCTTCTGCTACTATCATTATTTATTTTGCTTTTCGAATTGCCCAAGACTTTTCCAATGGGAGCCCATGCAAGATAACCTCTGTGTCTCTATCAGTCTTTGAGTACTTCTTTATTTCAGCCTCAACAGTAGCTTCCAGGCTTATCTTGCACTCTCTCTAAACCAATACCATAGTTAACCACATCTCCAAGGACCTCTGAAGAGTGGTACTTGGAAAGTAAGATCAGAATGCTACATGTACCTAATGTTTTTGGGATAAAACTGCTTCCAGATGCTTTCAGTGGACAAAACTAGGAATGTATATATTCAAGTCTCTCTCTCTCTCATGTGTCTCTCTGTGTCACACACACACACACACACACACACACACACACACACACACCTGTCTACTGAAAACTGTGAGTTCATAACCATATCTCCAATTCTAGCTTAATACCATTACTCTTGATATTTTCTCACTTGATCAGTCCTTCTGCAGGTAAGAATTCTCCTCTAGCTGACACAACCACTTTCATCCAGTGTGGATGCCCTCTTTGACACCCCCATGCTAGGCAGCCCCTACAGAATAATACCCTTCTCCCTTTGCTTAGGCTTTGACACTCCACCTACGCAAGTGAAATTCTAATATTGTACCCACATTATGTAGAGTCTTGCTCAGTCCCACCCACTAACTCTTGAACTAAGCTGAGCATGATGCCTCATCTCTGCATTGTGTCCATGACCTCCTGCTTTCTAGGTATGCATCTTAATATAAACTATGGCTCCTGGCTACCACTTTTTAAAAGTTTTTTTTACTTTTAATTAGAAGATAATTACTTTACAGTATTGTGATGGTTTCTGCCATACATCAGCATGAATCAGCCGTAGGTATACATATGTCCTCTCCCTCCTGAACCTCCTTCCCACCTCCCACCCCATCCCACCCCTCTAGGCTGTTACAAATTCCCGGTTTGAGTTTCCTGAGGCATACAGCAAATTCCCATGGGCTGCTTTACCTGCGTTAGTGTATGTGCTTCCATTCATGCCACACTCTCCTTTCCTCTCCCCTCCTGCTCCACGTCCACAAGGCTGCCGCTTTCATCAGCCTCTTCTCAGGAGCAATGGAGCCCCATTCCAGCCCAGGACTTTAAGCTGTGGATCTCAAATGAGGCATCTTTATCCCCTGTTACCCAACAAGGATCACATTTCTGGCCTGACTGCTTCATTGCAGACCCAGAGCGTGTCAGGCCACAGCTCCACCATGCCCCCGGCTCTCAATTTTCTCTTCTTTCTGGCCCATAGACACTGAACTCTTGTTGTGGTACAATTATGTCTTCATATTTCTCTTTTTCTGTTTTACCTAACATTGCTATGTAAATTGAATACAGAAAACCAGACAGAATATGGCAAGAGTTAATAAATGGGAGAGAGTTTTTGGATCTTCAGACAGGATGAAAATATAGAAAGGATTATGAAGTTAAAGTGCCCAGATCCTTTTAAGAAACTGTATGGAATTTGACTGCTTTGTTGTATTTGCCTCGTTAAGATTATAGTGCCCTGTGAGAGAGAGAAGGTCACTGGTAAGGGGCTTCTGGAGTCTCCCCCTCAGCTTTTCAAGACAGGACTGTGCCCTCCCAGCTGATGAACTCTGAGAACCTGCACCATGTGTGACTTCAATGAGTTTGTCACGATGCTGACAAAGGTAAAGCTTTAGGCTTATTCATTTGCACTTATCCCTTCCAATGTCCTGGAAGTAATTTCATATTTTCCATTTTGTATCCTTTTTTTGTCAAAGAGAGCCTTCATTAATAAAAAAAAAATATTCAGGTCTCATAATCTCTGGATCTGCTCCTGCAATAGACTAATAGCTAAATCAGAATGCTAATTTCCAGTGAAGGGAGGTCATATTCTAGAGCACTCAGTTTACCAGTAGATAAAGTTGTCTGGTTCATGTAGTCAAAGCTTTAGCTTTTCCAGTAGCTATGTATGGATGTGAGAGTTGAACCATAAAGAAGGCTGAGCACCAAAGAATTGATGCTTTCGAACTGTGGAGCTGGAGAAGACTCGTGGAAGTCCCTTGGACAGCAAGGAGATAAAATCAGTCAATCCTAAAGAAAATCAATCTTGAATATTCATTGGCAGGACTGATCAGTCCAGTTCAGTCACTCAGTTGTGTCCGACTCTTTGCGACCCCATGAACTGCAGCACACCAGGCCTCCTTGTCCATCACCAACTCCCAGAGTTTACTCAAATTCATGTCTATTGAGTTGGTGATGCCATCTCAACCTCTGTCGTCCCCTTCTCCTCCCCTTCGATCTTTCCCAGCAAGGATCTTTTCAAATGAGTCAGTTCTTTGAATCAGGTGGCCAAAGCATTGGACAGCTTCAGCATCAGCTTCTGCATCAGTCCTTCTGATGAACATCCGGACTGATTTCCTTTAGGATGGACTGGTTGGATCTCCTTGTAGTCCAAGAGTCTTCTCCAATACCATAGTTCAAAAGCATCAGTTCTTCCGTGCTCAGCTTTCTTCATAGTCCAACTCTCAAATTTATACATGACTACTGGAAAAACCAAGGACTAACTTTAACTAAAGTTAAAACTCCAATACTTTGGCCACCTGGTTCAAAGAGCAGATGGACTGAAAAAGATACTGATGCTGGGAAAGATTCAGGACAGGAGGAGAAGAGGGCAACAGAAGATGAGATAGTTGGATGGCATCACTGACTCAGTGGACAAGAGTTTGAGCAAACTCTGGGAGAGAGTGAGGGACAGGGAAGTCTGGTATGCTGCAGTCCATGGGGTCACAAAGAGTGGGACATGACTTAGACACTGAACAACAAGAGATTGAATTTATCTTCAGAAAATAGATTAGGTTGCTTAGAGTATGAAGAGTGATGGGTGATCTTGGGTTTTAGCTTGTGTACATCATGTAAATTTCAAAGCTATTCTCACTCACCTACAGAGTGTGTCTATAATTCCTTTGTAGCCAGTTCAGTATATATGATTATTTCTTTCCAAGATAATAATTGGTTAATTTTGCCCCAAATCTTATTTACTGGTTTTTTAAAAATGAGATTACCCGGTTTGAGTTTCCTGAGGCATACAGCAAATTCCCATGGGCTGCTTTACCTGCGTTAGTGTATGTGCTTCCATTCATGCCACACTCTCCTTTCCTCTCCCCTCCTGCTCCACGTCCACAAGGCTGCCGCTTTCGTCAGCCTCTTCTCAGGAGCAATGGAGCCCCATTCCAGCCCAGGACTTTAAGCTGTGGATCTCAAATGAGGCATCTTTATCCCCTGTTACCCAACAAGGATCACATTTCTGGCCTGACTGCTTCATTGCAGACCCAGAGCGTGTCAGGCCACAGCTCCACCATGCCCCCGGCTCTCAATTTTCTCTTCTTTCTGGCCCATAGACACTGAACTCTTGTTGTGGTACAATTATATCTTCATATTTCTCTTTTTCTGTTTTACCTAACATTGCTATGTAAATTGAATACAGAAAACCAGACAGAATATGGCAAGAGTTAATAAATGGGAGAGAGTTTTTGGATCTTCAGACAGGATGAAAATATAGAAAGGATTATGAAGTTAAAGTGCCCAGATCCTTTTAAGAAACTGTATGGAATTTGACTGCTTTGTTGTATTTGCCTCCTTAAGATTATAGTGCCCTGTGAGAGAGAGAAGGTCACTGGTAAGGGGCTTCTGGAGTCTCCCCCTCAGCTTTTCAAGACAGGACTGTGCCCTCCCAGCTGATGAACTCTGAGAACCTGCACCATGTGTGACTTCAATGAGTTTGTCACGATGCTGACAAAGGTAAAGCTTTAGGCTTATTCATTTGCACTTATCCCTTCCAATGTCCTGGAAGTAATTTCATATTTTCCATTTTGTATCCTTTTTTTGTCAAAGAGAGCCTTCATTAATAAAAAAAAAATATTCAGGTCTCATAATCTCTGGATCTGCTCCTGCAATAGACTAATAGCTAAATCAGAATGCTAATTTCCAGTGAAGGGAGGTCATATTCTAGAGCACTCAGTTTACCAGTAGATAAAGTTGTCTGGTTCATGTAGTCAAAGCTTTAGCTTTTCCAGTAGCTATGTATGGATGTGAGAGTTGAACCATAAAGAAGGCTGAGCACCAAAGAATTGATGCTTTCGAACTGTGGAGCTGGAGAAGACTCGTGGAAGTCCCTTGGACAGCAAGGAGATAAAATCAGTCAATCCTAAAGAAAATCAATCTTGAATATTCATTGGCAGGACTGATCAGTCCAGTTCAGTCACTCAGTTGTGTCCGACTCTTTGCGACCCCATGAACTGCAGCACACCAGGCCTCCTTGTCCATCACCAACTCCCAGAGTTTACTCAAATTCATGTCTATTGAGTTGGTGATGCCATCTCAACCTCTGTCGTCCCCTTCTCCTCCCCTTCGATCTTTCCCAGCAAGGATCTTTTCAAATGAGTCAGTTCTTTGAATCAGGTGGCCAAAGCATTGGACAGCTTCAGCATCAGCTTCTGCATCAGTCCTTCTGATGAACATCCGGACTGATTTCCTTTAGGATGGACTGGTTGGATCTCCTTGTAGTCCAAGAGTCTTCTCCAATACCATAGTTCAAAAGCATCAGTTCTTCCGTGCTCAGCTTTCTTCATAGTCCAACTCTCAAATTTATACATGACTACTGGAAAAACCAAGGACTAACTTTAACTAAAGTTAAAACTCCAATACTTTGGCCACCTGGTTCAAAGAGCAGATGGACTGAAAAAGATACTGATGCTGGGAAAGATTCAGGACAGGAGGAGAAGAGGGCAACAGAAGATGAGATAGTTGGATGGCATCACTGACTCAGTGGACAAGAGTTTGAGCAAACTCTGGGAGAGAGTGAGGGACAGGGAAGTCTGGTATGCTGCGGTCCATGGGGTCACAAAGAGTGGGACATGACTTAGACACTGAACAACAAGAGATTGAATTTATCTTCAGAAAATAGATTAGGTTGCTTAGAGTATGAAGAGTGATGGGTGATCTTGGGTTTTAGCTTGTGTACATCATGTAAATTTCAAAGCTATTCTCACTCACCTACAGAGTGTGTCTATAATTCCTTTGTAGCCAGTTCAGTATATATGATTATTTCTTTCCAAGATAATAATTGGTTAATTTTGCCCCAAATCTTATTTACTGGTGTTTTAAAAATGAGATTCCATATATATCACCTTCAACAAGTTTTAACATATTCATTCTTTCTTAGGGTATAATATAGTTGATTAGGTAACAGCTTTCAAGACTCCTCCACCCTGGTTGCCACTTGATAAAATCTGATTGTTCCTTAATCCCATCAACTATCTATAAATGCACAGGTCATTTTTTCAGTTCAGTTCAGTTCAATTCAATTCAGCTCAGAGTCGTTCAGTTGTGTCCGACTCTTTGTGACTCCATGAATCGCAGCACGCCAGGCCTCCCTGTCCATCACCAACTCCCAGAGTTCACTCAGACTCACGTCCATTGAGTCAGTGATGTCATCTAGACTTCTCATCCTCTGTCGTCCCCTTCTACTCCTGCCCCCAGTCCCTCCCAGCATCAGAATCTTTTCCAGTGAGTCAAGTCTTCGCATGAGGTGGCGAAAGTATTGGAGTTTCAGCTTTAGCATCAGTCCTTCCAAAGAAATCCCAGGGCTGATCTCCTACAGAATGGACTGGTTGGATCTCCTTGCAGTCCAAGGGACTCTCAAGAGTCTTCTCCAACACCACAGTTCAAAGCCATCAATTCTTTGGTGCTCAGCTTTCTTCACAGTCCAACTCTCACATCCATACATGACCACTGGAAAAACCATAGCCTTGACTAGATGGACCTTAGTTGGCAAAGTAATGTCTCTGCTTTTGAATATGCTATCTAGGTTGGTCATAACTTTTCTTCCAAGGAGTAAGTGTTTTTTAATTTCATGGCTGCAATCACCATCTGCAGTGATTCTGGAGCCCCCCAAAATAAAAGTCTGACACTGTTTTCACTGTTTCCCCATCTATTTCCCATGAAGTGATGGGACCAGATGCCATGATCTTAGTTTTCTGAATGTTGAGCTTTAAGTCAACTTTTTCACTCTCCACTTTCACTTTCATCAAGAGGCTTTTTAGTTCTTCTTCACTTTCTGCCAGAAGGGTGGTGTCATCTGCATATCTGAGGTTACTGATATTTTTCCTGGCAATCTTGATCAGTCATCTTTTAGGGAGGGTTAATTCTATCCCCTACTCTACAGATTTGCTGTTCCCAGGTTGGTTTTCTGAAGGTTATCTTGTTCCCAGATGAGGGGATCACCTCTCTATCGTCCCCACCCATTGAACTGTATAGTCAGAGGCAGCATGACATTAAGTCTTGCCACTTTAATAAGAATTAAAACAAATCTTATAGAACATAGACACATAAAAAGCTCTTCCATTTATTACTTTTACTGGGACAGTTTCTAGAAAGTCTTAAGGGAATTCAGTTATATTCTACAGGCACAATGCACAAGGAATAATTTGCACTTTCTTTAAGCACACTTCAAACGATAGGGATTAATGTTATTGCAACCACTGCTTCAGATAACAAGGCACAGAGAGCAGCATACATAGAGCAGTGACAGTAGAAGTAACTTGCCTCCCAGAGCTCAGATCTAACTCAAGCAGAAAACCGCACAAATGAAACATGACTTTGAAGTTGTTTTAAAATTACAAATAATTATAGATGATTATTGGAGAGAAACCAAAGAGGTGAAACCTGAAATAAAATAATCAAAACAACGATGACAGTGCTTGTGCAACTCTTTGTAACCCTATGAACTATACAGCCTGCCAGACTCCTCTGTCCATAGAATTTTCTAGGCAAGCATAGTGGAGTGGGTTGCTATTTCCTCCTCCAGGGGATCTTCCTCACCCAGGGACTGAACCCACATCTCTTGCATCTCCTGCATTGCAAGTGGATGCTTTACCTGCTGAGCTATCAAGGAAGCCCATTTGATGACAGTGGCTGCCATTTATTGAAAGATGGCTGAGAGATACTGCCCAGGGTGGTGCTCACAGTACCCAGAAACCGAGCCCGTAACAGATCCATGCAAGATCTCACAGCTAGTAAGAAGAAGAGTTATGGTTCAAATAATCACTCCACAGGTGTTGGCAAGGGTTTGGAGAAAAGCAATCTAGAGGGAATGAAGTGAAAAAAGACACCCAAGGTTGATCAGGGTGATTTAGCCAGAGGGAAGACTTCAAGTGGAAACAAGGAGGCAGAAGAAAGAAAAGGAATGGGGTGGACTATCAGCAGAGAGTAGGAGGGGCTGAGGAATTCCTGTAAGTGTCTTTGTAGTCTGTTGGAGCTGAGCTGATTAAGCATGCAAGCATCAACTGGGGAGTGGTCCTCTTCTCTTACAGGGTTTTGCAGACCTGGAATCTTAAAGACCTGTTGGTAAACAGTCTTAGCAACTCTCTCCCCTTCCCTCTCTCTTTCCTCTCCTTAACCCTTCCTATCGTTCCCTGTTTTTCTAGTCCCCTGGTCCTGGACGCAGGAATCTGGTTGAAGGGCCCTCAGCCTGAGCTGAGGATTGGAGACTGATCACCTCCTCTTGGCAGAGAACTCAAATTCTGGTTCTGGTCTGGTCTGATTTCTGGTAGGGCCGAGTTCCAGTCCTCCCTTCTATGGAGGCCCAGGGAAAAGTCCCATAAGACCTGGGTATCTGTAGGTGGCAGGAGACGTCTGTAAGGCCACCCCTTACGCACCCCGCCTCCTGCCTCCTCCCCCTTCTTCTTTCAACCTGGCTTCCTTTCCTCCCTTGAAATCTTTGGTTCTTGTATTTAAGGGCTTCCCTGGTGGTGCAGAGGTTAAAGCGTCTGCCTGCAATGTTGGAGACCTAGGTTCGATCCCTGGGTCGGGAAGATCCCCTGGAGAAGGAAATGGCAATCCACTTCAGTATTCTTGCCTGGAGAATCCCATGGACGAAGGAGCTTGGTGGGCTGCAGTCCATGGGTCGCAAAGTGTCGGACACGACATCAATGACTCTTTACCCATCATCTGGGAGGTACCTAGAGAAACAGTAAACAAAGATAGTAAAGCAAGGTATAGTAGTAACAGTATGGGATAAGTGCTATGAATGCAATAAATAGGGTGATAATAGAGCTCCTGCTCAGGGAATCAACTTTAGATGGGGAGATGTTGGTCACACATGCACTTTTTAGCCACACCTATTCACTCCCATTGGAGAAGGAAATGGCAACAGGGATAAGTGCTATGATGCAATAAATAGGGTGATAATAGAGCTCCTGCTCAGGGAATCAACTTTAGATGGGGAGATGTTGGTCACACATGCACTTTTTAGCCACACCTATTCACTCCCATTGGAGAAGGAAATGGCAACTCACTCCAGTATTCTTGCTGGGATAATCCCATGGACACAGGAACCTGGTGGGCTATCCATAGGGTCAAAAAAGTCAGACACAACTGAGTGACTGGACATATTCACACATAAATAGCAAACACTAATGAATTTCAGTAACTTTTTCTATATACATATGCATATATACACACACAAATGTACTTCTAAATATACTTCAAACTACATGAAACAACAAAAATGTCTCATACTTTTACAAAGGATGTTTCCTCTTATAAAACTAGTTATAAGAAATATGCCCTAAAAAGCATCAAAAAGAATATAAACTGAATTCAAAGTCTATGATTTCATAGGGAAGTTTTCAATTAGAAAGCAACTATTTGAAACACATTTTGAAAGGCTTAGAGGATGGTGATGTTATATGGCAATGTTTTCATTTAAAAATACAAACACGGAGTTTGGAAACTGCTGTCTTCACTAGATTTTTAGTGATGGTTGTACAGTCTGAGAAACATCCCAGGGGTATCTGAAATTCCTACAAACTCCAGGAAACTCCTGTGCCTCTTCAGCATGTATCCTGAAGGGAGATGACTTCCTAAAAGAACTCCTTCAGGTGTACAGCGCTGGGAGCCCATACTCAGAGAGTACAGCATGAAAGGTCACAGTTACGAAAAAGGTCACATTCTTTTTTCATTAAAATAATACAGACGGTAACAACAGAAAAAAAAAAAAAAGATTGACAGTAGAGATGGTTATGGGGCTTTCCTGGTGGCTCAGATGGTAAAGAATCCACCTGCAATGTGGGAGACCGAGGTTCAATGCCTGGGTCAGGAAGATCCCTTGGAAAAGGGCATGGTTACCCTCCTGAGTATTGCCTAAAGAATCCCCATAGATAGAGGAGCCTGCTGCTGCTGCTGCTGCTGCTAAGTCGCTTCAGTCGTGCCCAACTCCGTGCGACCCCATAGGTGGCAGCCCACCAGGCTCTCCCGTCCCTGGTGGGTTGCAATTCATGCGAGCAGAGTTGGCCATGACTGAGCGACTACCACTTTCACTTTGTTTCAGAGGTGGTT
>SJYC01024082.1:0-32051 GCA_006408675.1 Madoqua kirkii | reverse complement strand
AGGTGGCAGCCCACCAGGCTCTCCCGTCCCTGGTGGGTTGCAATTCATGCGAGCAGAGTTGGCCATGACTGAGCGACTACCACTTTCACTTTGTTTCAGAGGTGGTTAGACCTTGTGGCTAAAGTTTCCAGATCAACCCCCCAAGCCCCTATATTCGCATGGCCCCCTTCCGAGATCCTATGAGGGCCCCTAGCAATATATCCTCAAGGTCATATACTTTTGAAAACTTAGAGGAAGCGAGAAATTCTATTTCTTAAAAGGGGACCATATATGGTATAAAGTTCAGGCTCCAAACCCTGGATCCTCCTGGATCCTCCAAGGAACATTCACCTTGTATCACACACTACACTCAGTGTTGGAGATACAAAGACAAATAAGACACAGTGTTTCCTGAGAAGCAGCTTGGTATAAATGTGAGACAAGAAAACTGATTACCATGGGACACCTGTCTGGCTGTGGATTATGCAATAGGAACAGAGGCCCAAGGGTTGCTTTCTATTGTCATTATTAGCCTATTCACTAAAATATTTAACTGACTGGCTTTCTTTTACTAAATGATGAGTGCCCATGAAATAGATAGAGATAGATAGAGAAATGTAGAAATGTAGAAATAAACAGTTAATAACCTCTATGGAAATCTTTATTGTGCTCCAGGGTCAATGAAATGCCACTTATGTCATGAAGGAATTCACTCCAGGCTCTTTTGGATGCTTGTGACATTTGGTAGCACTCACATGATACTTAAAGTAACATAGGAACATGGGACTGGCCAGGAGAACCGAAAACATCAAAGGTATTCGGGTCATGGCAAGTAATCCCCAACATTCACATATGAGAACATTAGGAGATAACAAAGGACAAGAGGCAAGAACGTGAGCCTGGAGCTCCAGATTGGGAACTCTAGACTCTACTCCAGATGGTTTCTCTGCAGAGCATCAGTGTAAATAAGCACTGCTTTAGCATGGGGCTGTGCATGGCATCAGGTTTGGTGGTGTGGACACGTGCAGAACTGGAAGGGTAGTGAGGAATGGGAGTCCCAGGGGCCTGTGAGCTCTAGATCCCTAGAGCCCAGGAACCACAACAAAGACCCAGCACAGCCAAAGATATAAATAAACAAAATAAGCCTTTGTGAGGCAGATAACATATATATCAGTGTGGTATTTAAATTGTTAAAGTGAAGTGAAAGTCACTCAGTATGACTCTTTGTGACCCCATGGACTGAATTTTCCAGGCCAGAATACTGGAGTGGGTAGTCTTTCCCTTCTCCAGGGGATTTTTCTCAACCCAGGGATCGAACCCAGGTTTCCTGCATTACAGGCAGATTCTCTACCAGCTGAGCCACAAGGGAAGCCCAAGAATACTGGAGTGGGTAGCCTATCCCTTCTCTAGAGGATCTTCCCAACTCAGGAATCGAACCGGGGTCTCTTGCATTGCAGGTGGATTCTTTACCAACTGAGTTATCAGGGTTAAAGCAAAGTGACAATTTTTTAAAAAGAGAGAGAAGACTTCCTTGGTGCTTCAGAGACTAGGAATCCTCCTGTCAATGCAGGGGACATGGGTTTGACCCCTGGTCCAGGGAGATTACATATGCTGCAGAGCAGCTAAGACCACGTGTCACAACTACCCAGCTTCCTGCTGCACCTACTCATCTGTGCTCTGCAACAAGAAAACCGTGGCTTCCCCACCACTGCACGGAGAAGCCCACACAGCTAGGGAGGAGTCCCTGCTCTCAGCAAGTAGAGAAAAGCACTCGTGCAGCAACAAAGATCTGGTGCAACCAAAAAAATTAATTAAAAAGAGAGAGAAATGGTATGAGCTACAAGAGAAGACATCCACAACTGATGTGGTACTCTGAAGGTTAAGAAGGAAAGATTTCACTCTGCGGTTGGGTGGTAAATTCACAGTGGCAAAAATCATTAAGAATTCAAGGGGAAGACTGGTTTTGGGGGAAAGATGGTTAAGTCTGAGCCTGGTTTCACCACTGCTGATGTACCACTAGGTCAAAAAAAGTGGAGCTCCCTAGTCCTTTGCTACCTAGAGTCAAGTGTGGTCCACAGAGCAACAGCACTGGGATCACCTAAGAAATACTTAAAAATGCAGCGCTTCGAGCTGCAGACCTGTTGAATCCAAGCTGCATCATAAGCCTGCACTTGGACTCTGACTTGGCTCCAAACTGCTGTGAAATTCACCAGATTTCCTCTACTCTGGAGGTTAAAACTTCGGGGATTTAGCGCCTGTTCTGTGACTATTGCAAAGGAGCTGCAGAAAAGATAGATGTCTAAAGTTGCATGGGACCCTTTAAAAACCTCTGCCTCTAAAGTACACCAAAGCCAAAGGAACACCTGTGGACCACGTGCACAGCTGTCGGGCAGCTGACTCATGCGCTTCCATCAGCCGCATCACATATTTTTCTCTGTGAGTAAGAGCGGTGATTGTAACATCAGAGAGAAGACGATTTACTCGGGTTTTTAATGAACTTATCAAATTGTAATGGCAACCCACTCCAGTGTTCTTGCCTGGAGAGTCCCAGGGACGGGGGAGCCTGGTGGGCTGCCGTCTCTGGGGTCGCAAAGTCGGATACGACTTGAAGTGACTTAGCAGCAGCAGAAGCAGCAGGCAGAGACAATAGGTGAGAATTTGAGTACAACACCACTATTATAAACTTAGGATCTCATTCTTCAAAACTCCCCATGTTTATAAAAACTAATGTTTCCTTGTCAGTTACATAAATCAGTTCCTCCAGTTCACTAAAAGATAGGCATCTGTGTGTAAGAAACCATTTTCTGGTTTTACTGTAAAAAATAATCACAACTGTGACATTTTCTAATTTCCAGTTTATACGAATGTATGGAAAGTCCTTTCCTTTTCTTTGTTTTCAACTTTTCTGTTAACTGTTAAGACAGTGTTTATATAATAATGCAATGATACCTTTTAAGTCGATGAAGTCGCTCAGTCGTGTCTGACTCTGCGACCCCATGGACTGTAGCCCACCAGGCTCCTCCATCCATGAGATTTTCCAGGCAAGAGTACTGGAGTGGGGTGCCATTGCCTTCTCCAGGGAATCTTCCCCACCCAGGGACTGAACCCAGGTCTCCCGCATTGCGGGTAGACACTTTACCATCTGAGCCACCAGGGAAGCCCCCACCCTTTAAGTACTTGCCATTAATATATTTCTTGACATATCAGTTGAATGTGTTGGAATGGATTTTTAGGTAGTTTGACTCTAAACAAATTGAAATAATGTGTAAACATATTAAAGCCATTGAACTTTATTTTAGATGATAGAAATGCATGGTATGTGAATTACTTCAATAAACCATTAACAAAGAAAAAAGGCATAAGGACAATAAAGATTTTTAAAAGCGCAAACACACACAAAAGAATATGTAACCAGTAGAGACCATATGACAATATGCCGCTGTAATAAGAGCGACTTTTGTGCTGAGACCTAATCACTAAATTCTGGTCACCTACTATGCACCCAGAATTTGGTTAGGATCTTTACACATGCACATCCTTTATATACGCTTTAGAATCTCAATTTCACAGATTTCTTGGATGTTCATATTTACCTGAAAACCTCAACAAGAGGGGGAAAGAAAAATCAGAAGTGACATGAAGATGTGCAGAATGTGCAAAAGCAATATGTTTACCAACGCAGTGAATTTTAAAAGAAACTGAAAATGAAATACTGTGGGTCCGTGAGCTGCTTCAATCAGTGTCAGAACTGGTAGGATGAAACAGATGAAATTGCTGTCTAATGTCAAACTGGTATCTGACCATCAATTATTGGCCACATACTGGCAATCGCACTTAGTTCAGCTTGTACTGTAATTAGGCGGTTTCTTATGGACCAATCTATGCTTTCTCTAGACAACAAAGTTGACAGCAAAAACAAAGGGTGTATGTATAAGACTTTTTTCTTTCATTTGGTTAGTTTTCAGAGTAGACTCGTCTCTCTAACACTGTTGCTACACAGACTCTTAATGACAGCTCTGAAACTTGACTGCCAAGAAAGAGCCTTAATTTCTGATGAGCCATTGGTGAGAGGGCCCTGGTCTGATCATCTCTGCCATCACCAGAGAGAAGCAGACAGTTTGAAAGCATGGAAACCAGCCGCACAGGAAAAACGTTTCTTGTTTCTTTCGCTGACTAGAAATGTGTGTGTGATATTTCAGCATGCTGATTGTACCCTCTTTGAAATGAAACTACAACCCTAAATTGCAGAGAACCTAAGGGTAAATGGCTATCTCATTGTTTAAAATCTGTTGCCAAAAAAGCTGACCTGACACAAATAAGAAGCTAACTCTGTTTATTTTCACAATGTCTTATTTCATGTAATCAAATTTTGAATGCATAGCCAATTCATGCCTCTGACCTCAGGGCTAATTTTGTATCACAGCAGGATAATGAGATGATTAAGTTCTCCAACAGTTATAGTGGGGGGAATAATGTTATCTGGGAGTTTTTAAAGAGAAACATACATCATATTTTAAATGATTTTATAAAAATCTTAAGTGGTCAGAGAAGAGCCAGCAGAGTCAGGGAAATTCTATTTAACTCACTAATTACAAAATCCTTCAAGTAGATAATTTCCAAGTTAAAAACAAAGCAAAATAATCTCCCTCCACAAACCTGAAAGGATGAACACGAAATTTAAAATGGGTGACAGGAATTAGTGGCTATATTAGTACAAAAGTATAAAAATAACTCAGTGCTGAACATATAATAAACACTCAAAAAATTTTCACAGTTAAGAACATCACCCTTAACTGTTACCATTATTATTGAATACATAGAATTGCCTTTGAAATAAGCTTTTTATTTTATATATGCTTGTAAGGTGTTGATTTGGTTACGGATTTCTTAGTCAGGTCTAGAAAATAAAGATGCTTTTTTTTCCCTGCAATAAATTATAAAATTAATTATGCATGCAACACATTACCTTATACTTATAATGGTGCTATACACAACTCTCATAGCAGAAAGTGTACAAAATTGGAATAAAAACCTGGATCTGAGTGTGGGCTCTGTTACTAATGTTAACCAAGGAGAGCTGCATGAAGTCCAGGAGCTTTAGCTTCCTGGTCTTGTAAAACAGGGCTAAGCCTGTGTCTGTAATAATAGCTAAGGTTTAGAGTATAGAGCATCCAATATGCCAGAGACTTTTCTAAGATTTTTGCACACATGAACTCAGTTATCAATATGTCTAATGCCTAACATTAATTTAGTGAAAAGGGGACGTGCTGATCAGTTTCCATTTGCCCTGTTCTGCTAGAGCGCTGACCCCAGCAGATGAGTCCCTGGGGCCCCCAGACACCTGACTTTCGGTTAGGTTCAGACCAGGGGAAGCAGTAGCCAAAGATGAGAGGGTAGCAGGAGAGAGAGACTGGGGTATTTCCTCCCCACTTCCTCCTTAGCTTAGCAACCCTATTCTCATTTGTATATTTGGGAGGAGGGTGTTCCCCAAGACTGAATCACCTGCCCGACAGCCTCCTTTCCATTTTTCCTCTTCTCCTTGGGCGCACTGACTATTCTCTCCTTGTTTAACCTCTTCAGATCCTGGGTGGTACTGACCTCCTGCTGTGTGGAATCTTCTGTACCCCAGCATCCCTCTCTTATCTCCTTACCTCCCTCCCCACAGCTCTGTGGGAACTTGCTTCATTACATGGTTTGACAAACCCTATGAGTAGAATGCTGTTTCTTGCTGGGACCCAGACTCTTACAAGGATTTATTATTAAACCAACTACTCATTACTTAGTGGAAGGATATCTGAAACAGAGTTTCATCTTGTTTTGAAAGAACTGGTATGTGAGGAAATAGGATCTTGCCTTTCAGCCATTAAAAACAAAAAACAAAAAAAAACCCCAAAAGGTTTGTTTCTAATTTGAACTAGTTCACTATTTTTTTTTTTAAACAAAGAAAACAAACAAAAAACCCTCATTCATTTGGTTCACACTTCAGGGAAAGGATATTTGGGATTTGACTTGGTTTAGGAGTTCAACAAATTCACTTGTCATATCCCAGTTAAATGGTTCATGTTTGGTTTGGTTCAGGTTCAAGCATAAAACCCTAAATACTGGAAAAGGTGAGTTGGCGTAAACTGGTTTTTCTGAGTGGGACTAATGCATACTCTAATTATGGGGACACGTTCCTAGAATGGTAGAAACCATTGGGTCATCTTAGTAATAAAACAAAATGAGTGATTCTCACTGAAACAAATGGCTCATCAGCCACTGGTTTCCCAGTGTATATAGTTTAGCTTCCTAAACAAAATCATGACAAACTGTGTCTGTGTATTTTCTAAGTACTGTTCTATATCTCTTCTCTTTTTTCTAAACAAATTCCCTTTCCACTGAGATCAGCATTTCTAAAAGTATGAGCACTGGACCATCTCCTAGAATTTGTCAGAAACACAAATCTTTGATCCTCACCCCAGATCTACTAACTTAGGTATTTCTATAGGTGGACCCAGCAGTCTGTGTCTTAACAAGCCCTCCAGGTGATTCCAACACACAATAAAATTTGATTAAAAAAAAAAAAAACAACTGAGTGAGATTTTGCATTTCTTGAAGCCAAGTTCTATCTAGTATTTCTGCGCTGGCACTGGGATCTACTCAGAGATCATGCTGATATAATTGATTTCATGTGTATATCAGTGACAAGATAATAGGGGCCACTGATGAAGCGACCAAAGGCATCAGTGACAGAGGTAGTGTTTGAAACTTGGCCGCCCCAACTGCAGCGCATAGCTCCCTAACTGGGATGCTAGAATTTCTCCCTAATGGCCAGACAGTGTGTTCTTGCGTGCTCATCACTTTAGTTAAGTCCGACTCTTTGTGACCCCATGGACTGTAACCCGCAGACTCCTCTGTCCATAGAATTTTCCAGGCAAGAATACTGAGATGGATTGCCATGTTGTCATCCAGGAGATCTTCCTGACCCAGGGATCGAACCCAAGTTTCTTGTGTCTCCTATTGCAGGTAGATTCTTTATCCACTGAGCCACCTGCAAAGCCCAATGTGCACACAGAGAGGAGACATAAAAGCAAAGAAGCCCTGAGAAAAACTTGAGAAATAATAGTCACAGAAACTGTTTAACCTTCACACGTTTAATATGAGACATCTAATATTTATTTGGAATAATATGCATTTGTTTCATTATTTTACCCAGTAGAAAAACTCAAGACATCATTTTGCTAATGCATATCTAAATGTTCAAGCACGAGTTTCTGATTATCCTGTAACTAAGTAAGTTTTCATGTTTTTGTTCTTAAAGCCAGTTCTTTGCTTAATGAGAAGCAGGCAGAGCTGCACACACAGAGCACAGCTACAGTTTGTGATAAAGCCATGGACACCTAGTTCTAAGCATTCCAAATGTTTAATTGTATATTCTGGCTTTCATAGTTCTTTCTCTAGGACAATAGATCTGTTTTTTCACATATATGTATTTTTGCCTGGAGCCACAGCTTCCCAGAGAAAAGCACCAAATGGATAGGAAAAGAAGGCATGGGGGTGGCTTGGGCTTTCTAAACTAGGGATTCCCTTAGTCGAAACTAATGATGTTTCACAATGCAGGCACATCTTTCATCTCACAATGAATAATGTATAATGGTTTAGAGAAAGATGTAATAAAAGATCCCTGTGTTCCAAAGCCAGTAATTTGGGAGTTATGCTAGTTCCTCCCTCTCTCGCCCCCAAAGACAATCTGTCACCAAGCCCTACTGATTTTAGATGCCAAACTATTCTCTTTCCTTAACAGTCTCATTACAACTGCTTTAATTTGGGACCTTGACTCAGTTGGTCTTCCTTTCCTTCGCTCACTTTTGCCTCACTGTCATGACAACTATACCTTTCTTTTTTTGTTTCTCTATTTCATTTTCCACCACCAGCTTCCCCTGTCCCCCCACACCTGATTAAGTCCTCAGCAGGCTTACCTCTTATCTCATCCCATTGTTGGAACAATATTCCAGCAGTTTGCTGTACAAGATGACTTGCTTCATTCTTTCTAGGTTTTAATTCCCAGCCATTTCCTCTGCCTGGAATTCCCTTTTTCCTCCTAGACCAGGAGGGCAATCTGTTGTATTAATATTTCTCTCAAAAGAGAATTTTTGAATTCAAAGAGAATTTTGGTTCAAAGAGAATTTTTCTAGTCCCACACTCAGGGATTTCTTTTACCATTACAGCCTTATATATGACCTCACAATTCATCTCTGATTACTTCAGCTATTTCTATGCCTTGTTTAGTTTAGATTTCTAGACACTGCACACTGGAGAAGGGAATGGCAACCCACTCCAGTACTCTTGCCTGGAAAATCCCATAGATGGAGGAGCCTGGTGGGCTGTGGTCCATGGGGTGACTAAGATTCAGACACAACTGAGCGACTTCGCTTTCACTTTTCACTTTCATGCATTGGAGAAGGACATGGCAACCCACTCCAGTGCTCTTGCCTGGAGAATTCCAGGGATGGGGGAGCCTGGTGGGCTGCTGTCTATGGGGTCACACAGAGTCGGACACGACTGAAGTGACTTAGCAGCAGCAAGGAATGATTGCATTCACCAGCATGATAAGGTAGCCTGTAGCTATGATAAATGATATTAGGCATGGATAAAACTTGAAGATTTTATCTCTCATAAAATGTTTTCAAAAGCCAGGTGCTTGGGGCTGAAATAATTTGATCATTTCTGTCTCCTATAGGATTTGCTCACTTTTTGTCTTGATTCATGGAGTAAGGAGGTAATTTGTTTCATCTACCACAAAAATCTTCTTCCTATTGTTGAAGTTGTGTCCATAGGGTGTAAAGGAATCAGAGAAAAGCTAGCTAACCAACTTATTATAGCCTTATTCTGCTCTCATTCCATGTTATAGCTGTCCAGTTCAGCTAAGTATAGGTGTGTCCAAGAAATTTGATTTTCAAAATGAGCTTGAACTGCTTAGATTATTGGGCAGACATATTAACCTCAACAGCCATGTTATGAAAGTTTGACATGTAAGACAAAATGCAAATGTATTAATTAACAATACAAGATACAGACATGGTCAAAGACCTCTCTACTTCTATCCACTCCTGCCTTAAATAGGAGGTAAAATTAGAAATCGGAGGGTTATTTTTCAAGTGTGAACTTGGAACAAGAGGAAACTGCCAGTCTCACGAGATACTTCTTGCAGAGCAGAAAAAAAGCCAGATGAACTATCTCTGCCTTCACTGTAACAAAATACACTTATCCTCCAGGACTGGACATACTGTGTCTGGCAGAGTAAATGATTTTCTCCTGGACAATGTTGGAGAAATGCAACCAATTTTCTGTTTGGGGAATGGATTTGGTCAATCTCATTGTGTAAATTCTTGCCTTCTGCTAACAATTTTGTCTTGTTTATGTAAGATATAGTAAACAGGGACCTCAGAACTCACCCTTTCTCCATCTTGACTTTCTCAATCACTCTTCCTACTTGGCCCTTTGTCCTGATCTGTCCTTGTTATTCTAGTTATGATTTTTAATTTCTTTGATCACCTTACAGGTAGGCCAGGGAATAAGAATAAGGAGTCACCTTGATAAGATTTCAATGTGCGCAGTTTTCTCAGACATCCAATTATGATCTGTCTTCTCTATAGAAGACAAGGCTTATCCTCCATATTTTATTCTTAAAGAATAACGTTCTAGAAGTACCTAACAGTAGTTCCCTAGATACTAACTATACTTGACACATGATGGTCTTGACACCTACTGCCCCAAGATTTTTTTTAAAAAAAGAGGTAAAATTAAACATGAAGAACTGAATCTTTTTTCATAATGATCCTTCAAAACATTTTCCTTTCTGCCCCCACTTAAAAACAGGAGATGGGAGGTGACTTTCATAAAGTTATATTGGGTAGAAGAATTACTCATTTCCAGAGGCTAGAAAGAGACGCTCTCTGTTCACCTCGCCTCCCGCAGTGTTTTTCTGTGGTTGCAGAGGCTCGGAAAAGAGAGTGTGTGTAGGTATTCTCGTGTGGCTTAGGAGCTGACTTCATTTTCTCTCTCTTTTTTTTTAAATTTCACTCTTGGGATGCCTGACTCCTTGCTCAAGGTTGGCCACAATTATTCATGGCCTTGAAGGACATAACTTGAACATTATCTTTCACATCTGTACAATAGGAATCAAAATACTTGGTCTTGATCTAAGGTCAGGTCCTAAGAAGAAATAAATTATTCATTGTATTCTTTTTTTTTAAGATTTTTCTTCTGGTTGCTGAATTTGGGGCAAATTTCTGATATGTGATTCTACTTTTTCATATAATACACATACACAAGAAATTTGAAGCCTCTTCCAGTACAAGACTCACAACTTCTTTTATTCTACATGCAACTTTTGAAATTATCTTTACACAGCATGAGCATATTTTGATGTTTACCTGTAGACACCAAACTGACCATTTAGAAATATTAAATAAAACTCTCAGGTGTTCCTGTAAGGATCATTTGTTTCATGAACCCTTTTCAGTAGATTTACTACCCCTCTACCCAACCTAGATTTCTGATTCTTCCTCTCCTCATCATAAAATACTAACACATCTCTGCTAGGAATCATACAGAGAATGCTAAAGGAAATGAGCTTTTCCTTTTAGAAGTTTACAATTTTACAGACTACACTGATATGTAACATATGAAGAGCAAAATAAGTAAAGTAAGTCATTATAAATTGGGAAAGAAGTACGTCAAGGCTATATATTGTCACCCTGCTTATTTAACTTATATGCAGAGTACCTCATGCAAAAGGCCAGGCTGGATGAAGCACAGCTGGAATCAAGATTGCCGGGAGAAATATCTGTCACCTCAGATATGCAGATGACACCACTCTTATGACAGAAAGCGAAGAGAAACTAAAGAGCCTCTTGATGAGAGTGAAAGAGGAGAGTGAAAAAGCTGGCTTTAAACTCAATATTCATAAAACGACGATCATGGCATCTGGTCCCATCACTTCATGGCAAATAGATGGGGAAACAATGGAAACAGTGAGAGACTTTATTTTCTTGGGCTCCAAAATCACTGCAGATGATGACTGCAGCCATGAAACTAAAAGACACTTACTCCTTGGAAGAAAAGTTATGATCAACCTAGACAGCATATTAAAAAGCAGAGACATTACTTTGCCAACAAAGGTCCATCTAGTCAAAGCTATGGCCTTTCCAGTAGTCATGTATGGATGTGAGAGCTGGACCATAAAGAAAGCTGAGTGCTTAAGAATTGATGTTTTCAAATTGTGGTGTTGGAAAAGACTTTTGAGAGTCCCTTGGACTGCAAGGAGATCCAACCAGTCCATTCTAAAGAAGATAAGTCCTGGGAAGGACTTTGGAAGGACTGATGTTCTAAATCAGTGACTGTAATGATTCTGTCACCAACTTGAGCAGGTCACTTCCATTTCCTGTGTCACTTCCGTTTTTGGAAGGACTGACTGTTCTTGGAAGGACTGATGCTAAAGCTCCTATGAGCTTTGGCCACCTGATGAGAAGAACTGACCCATTGGAAAAGACCCTGATGCTGGGAAAGTTTGAAGGTGGGAGGAGAAGGGGACAACAGAGGGTGAGACAGTTGAATGGCATCACCAACTTGATGGACATGAGTTTGAGTAAACTCCGGAAGTTGGTGATGGACGGGGAAGTCTGGCGTGCTGCAGTCCATGGGGTCACAAAGAGTCAGACAGGACTGAGCGACTGAACTGAACTAGGCATTCCAGACAGATAAGCCTGAGCTCAGAGTCCAGCTCCACCACCTACTGGCATCGTGACTAGTTCTAGGACAGTATCCTGTGGACCTTTGGCATTTAGCTAATCTTAAACCTTGATTTCCTCTTCTGTAAAATGGGGTTAATATCATCAACAAACCTTCTTGTTTGTTTCTTAAATAGTATAAACCACAAAAGCACTTAGCACAGCGTCTGAACGTAGTGAAAGCTCAACAAACAGTTGTGTTTTAGAACCACAATAGCTTGCATTTATTCAAAGAGTTTTCAGATGCCTCATCTCATATGATCAGTTCAGTTCAGTCGCTCAGTCCTGTTTGACTCTGCAACCCCATGGACTGCAGCACGACAGGCTTCCCTGCTTGTCACCAGCTCCTGGAGCTTGCTCAAACACATGTCCATCGAGTCAGTGATTTCATTTGATCTGGACGCCAATTTGGTAAAGGAGATGAGATATACTCCCTCACAACCCACTACACGCACATCACCTTCCAACTAGATGAGGAAACAGAGACACAGAAAGTGGAAGTGACCTGCACAAGTCGGTGACAGAGTCCTTACAGACACTGATTTAGAGCTCTTTTCACTCCATTTCCCCAAACAGAAGGCCCAGACATAAGGCGTTCTCAGGTGCAAACAGTGATTTCATGTACTGAACAACTACCGTTCTCTGATCAGACTTAAAAAATGTTATAGAAAACATGAAAAATTTCAAGGACTCTCTGAATGGTGAGAAAAATGACTTTTAGATGAGGTGAGGAATCGGTTCTTAGGAAAAAATTGACCAGAGGTGTCTTCTAAGGGGTGAATCTTAATCCTAAAGTAATTTAAATTAAAAAAAAATTTATATATATGTGTGTGTGTGTGTGTGTGTGTATTCTTTTTCATATTATTTTCTGTATGGTTTATTACAGGTTATTGAATATAGTTCCTTGTGCTATACAGTTCAGTTCAGTCACTCAGTTGTGTCCGACTCTTTTCGACCCCATGAATTGCAGCACAATAGGCCTTCCTGTCCATCACCAACTCCCAGAGTTCACCCAAACTCATGTCCATCGAGTCAGTGATGCCATCCAGCCATCTCATCCTCTGTTGTCCCCTTCTCCTCCTGCCCCCAATCCCTCCCAGCACCAGAGTCTTTTCCAATGAGTCAACTTTTGCATGAGATGGCCAAAGTATTGGAGTTTCAGCTTTAGCATCAGTCCTTCTAAAGAACATCCAGGACTGATCTCCTTTAGAATGGACTGGTTGTGCTATACAGTAGGTCTTTTTTATCTATTTTATACATAGTAGTTTGTTTCTGTTAATCCCAAACTCCTAATTTATCCCTCCCCAACTCCCTTTCCCCTTTGGTTAGTTTGTTTTCTAGTCTATAAGTCTGTTTCTGTTTTGTAAATAAGTTAATTTGTATCATGTTTTAGATTTCACATATAAATGGTACCATGTATTTATCTTTCTCTTTCTGACTTAGTTCACTTGATAATCTCTAGTTCCATCCATGTTGCTGCATATGGCATTATTTCATTCTTTTTATGACTGAGTAGGACACGACTGAAGTGATTTAGCAGCAGCAGCAGCAGCATTCTATTATGAATGCATATCTGTATGTTTATCATGTCTTTATCCATTTATCTGTCAATGGACAATCAGTTTACTTCCACGTTTTGTCTATTGTATTAAATAATGCTGCAATGAACACTGAAGTGCCTTTATCTTTTCAAATTAAAGTTTCCTCCAGATATATGCCCAGAAGTGGGATTGCTGGATCATATAGCAGCTCTATTTTTAGTTTTTTAAGGAAACTCCATACTGTTTTCCTAAGAAATTTTAATCAAACGTGCCTTAGCATAGCAGCGAGCGATATAGCCATTTCTTCTGTAAACTGATATTACCCACTCAGAATAAAGATTAACTTGGGGAATTTGTATATGGAACTTGTTACAGACACTGAGGCTGTAGAAATAAACAACATAGGGGGCCTTCCCTGGTTGTACAATGTATAGGAATGTGAGTGCCAATGAAGGGGGGACACAGATTTAATCCCTAGTCTGCGGAGATTCCATGTGTCTCGGAGCAACTAAACCCATGAGCCACAATTATTGAGCTCACTTGCTGCAACTATTGGAACCCAAAGGCTTAGAGCCCATGGTCTGCAACAAGAGAAGCCACTGCGAGAAGCCCCTGCTCACCACAACTAGAGAAGCCCCCACGAAGCAACAAAATCCCTGCCCAACCAAAAATAAAAATAAATAATTAAAAAAAAAATACAGGAAAACTTTTGTCCCTCCATTCTGTTTCCCTTCAATATCTCCTACCCATGGACTGGCTGAATTTACGTAACTAGGGATTCACTTTGGTTAATACTGTCATGGGGAATCATTTCTAAGGTTCTGAAGTATACTTGTTTACCAGTCGTTCATAGATTAGCATATTGTTTAACTGATTGCTTTCCTAACTTTCGTGCTTATTTGCTTGCGGCTGTGCTGGCTCTCTGTTGCTTCGCCTGGGCTTTCTCTAGCTGCAGGGAACGGGGCTGCTTTCTAGCTACAGTGTGCTGGCTTCTCACTGTTGCAGAGCATGGGCCCTAAGGTGTATGGGCTTCAGCAGTTGTGGTGCACAGGCTTAGCTGCCTCTTGGCACATGGAATCCTCTCAGACTAGGGATCAAACCTGCATCCCCTGCGCTGGCAAGTGGATTCTTCACCACTGGACCACCAGGGAAGTCCTTCTGATCTTTTAAATGACACTGAAGAAAACAGAAGAATTTTAGCAAGGAGGGGAGGCAGGCAATTTGAGGACAGAGAGTAATTTGAAGAGTAGGTAATATTAGGATCAATCAACAAGTGGGTGCCCAAGTAATCTGAGAACAGAGGACTCTCAGGGCAGAGAGCCGCAGAGAAGGAAATGTATAGTCCCAAACTTATATGGTAAAATAATTCTCCAGAGTTATGCTTATATCCAGGGAAAGTATAAAAGTATTTTTCTTTCTCACATTCCTCTTGCGTTAAGTGGGCCCTGATGCATCTTGTAATTTTAACTTAAGATACCACTCACTGTTACTTGACTTGTTCTTCAGTCACTAAATCATGTCTGACTCTCCCACGATCCCATGGACTGTATAGCACGCCAGTCTCCTCTGTCCTCCACTATCTCCTCTGTCCTCCACAGAGTTTGTTCAAATTTGTGTCCAGCGAGTGGGTGATGCTATCTAATTTTCTCATCGTTGCCACCCTCCCTCCTTTTGCCTTCAATCTTTCCCAGCATCAGGGTCTTTTCCAGTGACTCAGCTCTTCATATCAGGTGGCCAAAGTATTGGAGGTTCAGCTTCAGCATCAGTCCTTCCAGTGATATTCAGGATTGATTTCCTCTAGAATTGACTAGTTTGATCTTGCAGTCCAAGGGAGTCTCAAGAATCTTCACCAGCACCACAGTTCGAAAGCATCAGTTCTTGGGTGCTCAACTTTCTTTATGGTCCAACTCTCACATCCATATAGGACTACTGGAAAAGCCAAAGGTTTGACTATACGGACCTTTGTCAGCAGAGTGATGTCACTGCTTTTTAATAGACTGTCTAGTTTTATTTGGGAGAAGGCAATGGCAACCCACTCCAGTATTCTTGCCGGGAAAATCACAGGGACAGAGGAGCCTGTTAGGTTGCTGCCTGTGGGGTCGCAGAGTTGGACACGATTGACGCGACTTAGCAGCAGCAGTAGCAATAGTTTTATTTGACTACATAATGGCTAAACAGATATTTGAGGGCTGGCCTGGGAAGTTATAGTGTTTCTACTACAAATGACATTTTTTTAACTTAGGAAATGCCTATGTTTATATTATACATATAGATAATAGCATGTTGATGTCTTTAAACAAGAAACAGGCAGCTATAACAGCCTTTATTCCTTAGCTCGCTCAAAATAGACTACATAACTTCTACCATTATAGGCCAGTATATTTTTCTATATTACTTTTTTAAGATGTAATAAAAAAGCAGTGGAAACTAATACAGTTTGAATTTTTCAAGGATAGTTTTGGTTGTTTAATTGCAGCAAGTTGGTTTAGAGGAATTATTTAAAATAAGAAGACTGCCCTCTGAAACAGAGAAGGCAATGGCACCCCACTCCAGTACTCCTGCCTGGAAAATCCCATGGATGCAGGAGCCGAGAAGGCTGCAGTCCATGGGGTCGCTGAGGGTAGGACACGACTGAGCGACTTCACTTTCACTTTTCACTTTCATGCATTGGAAAAGGAAATGGCAACCCACCCCAGTGTTCTTGTCTGGAGAATCCCAGGGACAGGGGAGCCTGATTGGCTGCTCTCTATGGGGTCGTACAGAGTCAGACACGACTGAAATGACTTAAGTAGTAGCAGCAGCAGCCCTCTGAAAATATCTAATGCTTCACAAAATAAAATGTTGAATAAATTTATGTATTTTTTAATAGAATTGGACAGCAATATCTACTGGAACTCTTTGTTAGTCATCAAGCTGCTCTAAAGATACTTGATTTCTTTTCCTAAATAAACCATTTCTCCCTAACTTCTTTGTAACCCTAACTGCAAATTCCCAAATATGCATGGCACCATATTCAGTACAAAACATTTCAAAGCAAATGACATTTATTTGGCATTATCCTTATCCTCGTTGATCTCCTTCATTTTTCATTGAATTGAGATCAACATTACCAAATTGTGAGTTAATCTGAGTCAAATTTTAAAGTATCACATTAACATTGAAGACATTTGAATGCAAAGATTTAGGCCAGTGCATCACCAATCACCTGGTTCAGACCTCTTCCTCTGCATCTTAGTCCAAGTTACCATTATCCCTTAACTGGTATTTTACAACAGTCTGTGAAACTGGTTTCTTTGTCTTTACTCCACCACTGCAGTCAAGTCTCAGTACAATGGCCAATCACTTCTCAGCTTGAATCCCTCCAAGTGCTATCTATTGCACTTAAAAAAAGATCCAAATTTCTTACCATGACCTATGAGGGTCCACATGACCCAGTTTTCCCCTTTCCTTGTCCTTCTTCCATTCATTTATAAACTCTGACCCCACTGCTTTCTCCATGTTTTCCAAAGGTTTAGCCTGCCGCTTACCCAGGTCTTTGCATTATAACTTCCATCAGATGCCTGACTTCCTGGATTTCACAAAAATGGATTCTTCTGTTTATTCCGATCTCATTCATTCCCTGCTCACCTCTGTAATATGGCCCTCAGACCACCTGCTACTGCTAAGTAGCTTCAGTCGTGTCCAACTCTGTGTGACCCCATAGATGGCAGCCCACCAGGCTACCCTGTCCCTGGGATTCTCCAGGCAAGAACACTGGAGTGAGTTGCCATTTCCTTCTCCAGTGCATGAAAGTGAAAAGTGAAAGTGAAGTCACTCAGTTGTGTCCGACTCTTAGCGACTCAATGGACTGCAGCCTACCAGGCTCCTCTGTCCATGGGATTTTCCAAGCAAGAGTACTGGAGTTGGTTACCATTGCCTTCTCCGCTCAGACCACCTAGTTCCCTTTAAAATATGATGCTGTCTTATTTCCTTCATAGGACTTGCTGCTCAGTACAATTATTTTATTTATGACTATCTCTCTGTCTTTCCTTCCCACTAGAATTTAAGCTCTATGGGAGCAGGGATCTTGCCTTGTTCTTAAACATTTTCTCTGAGAAGTCTTCTGATGCATATGGTGGGTAAACTGATGATATTTTGAACTCTTATAACCTATATTTTAGAAGAGAAGGAGACTTTAAAGTGTAACGTTTTCATGGTAATATAATAAAAATCAAACCATACAGAGAGTAAAAAGCATATTTGGTAAGTTATGAAACCAGTACTAGAATCCAGTTTTCCCCACTCCACAGCATCATGTGGCTTCTCCATTATAGTTAGTTGCCCTGAATTCTCCTTAATTCTTGAGCTAGCTTGATTACATTTCTCCTCTTCCACCTTTGTACACTTTCTTCTAAGCTATTGTTTTCTCCATTAATCACTGCTAACACAATTCGTTTATTTGTGAGGTTTGCTAGCTTTAGTATTAAGTCTATGAAGTACTTTGTGATGCTAGTTATGAAGAATATCTTATGAAAATAAACCATAACATGTGAAAAAAGCCACAGTCGACAGCAGTACCGCACACAGTGCACATAACAAAGGCTCAGTTGTGCTGTTGCAAGGAAGAGTCAATAATTAGTAACACATTTCTAAAGGTCTCTCTTGCATAATTTTTGTGTCCAGATGTCTATGACATTTGGGTTCTAAAATAGAGTTCCAAATACCACACATTCATGCACATTTTCCAAGAATAATTGGATGATTTTTGAATCTTTCTATTTAATAAACATCAGGACTAAAGATGGACTACTTCACAATATCAAATTTATTCATTTTAAACATCCATTTCGATGTGGAAAGTGTTTGGAATAAACACAATTAAAAGAGGCCAGATTGTAAATCCTTTGAAGTTTTTGTTTATTATATGTCTCATCCAACTGCTAGTAGTGTAAAAATGGAAAGTAATTTACATAAAATTTTTCAATTCACATTTTCTTGGAGATGAACATTTTCTTTTTCTTTCTTTCTTTTTTTTTTTGAGTTTAACTATTAACAGTGCCTTCAGAACTCTTTAGTGGATCCCCACAACCTGGTATATAAAGTCCAAGAGCCTAATAAAGTATAAACTCCTTTTCCTGCATCTGGCCCTAACTCCCTCTCCAGCTTCAGTAGTTCCCCCCTACCGAAACACACACACAGTCTTCAAAGTTTATGCTCCAGGGACACTGAACAGCTTGTAATTCCTGGAACACAGTGGGAACCTGCTCATTTCGATGTCTTTGTCCATCCTGGGCCCTTTCTCGCCACATCTCCCAGCTCAGTTCTACGTACCTTTAAGTTCTGGTTCACGTGCCACTTCCTGTAGGAAACCATCTCTGATGTCTTCAGTTTGGGTGAGGGAGTTCTTGGGAGCACAGTTCCTCCATTGGATGACACTGAATGGTAACGAACTTTATGAACGTTTCCCGTTGGGCTCTGGGCTACTAAAGGGGACTCATCTTTGTCTCCATCTCAGTTCAGTTTAGTTGCTCAGTCGTGTCCGACTCTTTGCGACCTCAGGAATCACAGCACGCCAGGCCTCCCTGTCCATCTCCAACTCCCAGAGTTCACTCAAACTCATGTCCATTGAGTCAGTGATGCCATCCAGCCATCTCATCCTCTGTCGTCCCCTTCTCCTCCTGCCCCCAGTCCCTCCCAGCATCAGGGTCTTTTCCAATGAGTCAGTTCTTCGCATCAGGTGGCCAAAGTATTGGAGTTTCAGCTTCAGCATCAGTCCTTCCAGTGAACACCCAGAACTGATCTCCTTTAGGATGGACTGGATGGATCTCCTTGCATTCAGGATTAATAAGGCATTTGCATAGAAAAATTAAATTACAGAAAAGCAAAGATTAGATGTCAGTCATTGCTAGGTGCCAGCGAACCTCAGTTAATTAGAACCAACTAACTGCCTGGATTTCCTGGCATTTTTAAAGAGAGAAGATTTACACTACTGATGCTTAAAAATATCTTAGGAAAAAAATGTTGTTTTACAAAGTATCTCTTAAAAATGAATGAAAGATTACACTGTAAAGCAACTGTACTCCAATAAAAATTAATTTAAAAATGAATAAGAAAATGAAAAGATAATTTATAGGGTACATCATAGCATAAGCAAGATTTAGTACAAACTTCTCAACCTTATATGTCTATTTCAGTGGCCACAAATCCTTGGAGAACCGGGGTTCCTCAAAATAATTTAAAATGATCTTTAATCTACTACTATAGTCTGAGTATCTATGTATATATGTAATAATGATGCTAAGTTGTTATTTACCGTTTAGTTGCTAAGTTGTGTCCACCTCTTTACGACCCCATGAACTGTAACCTGCAAGGCTCCTGTGTCCATGGGAATTTCCAGGCAAGAATACTGGAGTGGGTTGCATTTCCTTCTCTAGGAAATGATGCTATATGAATATTTTAAAATGTATATTGATATTTGAGATTAATAAGATATAAACCATTTAAAGCAATACTTAATTCACAAAACGAATGTCCTTATATTTTTTCTCAGTCCTTGTATTCAGACATTCGTTTCATAGATATATACTGAGAGCCTTGTGTGTGTTAGGCTCCATACAGGTCCTCGGAATTCAACAGGGAGCAAGTCAGAGGTGGCTCTTGCCCTCAGGTATTTACAGTCTAGTCGGAAAGAAACAATAAATAAACAAGTGATAACATATTGAATGAACCCTATGAGAGGAAAAACTGGCAGCTATGTTAGAAAATTAGAGAAGAAAACAGATATTCAAAGAAGGCTTTTCTAGAAAAGTGGCTTTTAAAAAAAATTATTAAAAAATGATTTATTTCTGTTTGCACTGGGTCTTCATTGCTGTGCTAGGATTTCTCATCTTGGTGGCTTCTCTTGTGGCAGAACACAGGCTCGAGGGTGCAGCCTTCAGAAGCTGTGGACCTCTGCTTTGTTGCCTCTCGGCATGTGGGAATCTTCCTAGACCAGGGGTTACAGTTTTGTCACCTGCATTGATAGGTGGATTCTTAACCACAAGGAAAATCTAGGAAAGTGACTTTTAGATTGAAATCTAAAGACTAAGAAGCAGCCAGCAAGGAAAGAGGTGAAGGAACAGCATTTTGGGTGGAGGGATCAGCATGTGCAAAGGCCCAGTCAAGAAAGAACTTCAAAGGTTTTGAGGAACTGAAATCAGGCCAATGTATATAGTATAGTGGGCAAAGAGCAAGGTAGAGCTGGACAAGTAAGTAGGCGAGACCAGCTCATTTGGTATAGGGCATTATTAAGTTTTGATACCCTTCTAAATCACAGTAGGAAAAAAGCAAAGTCGTTGGGGACCCACTGTCTATCTAAAGTCCTGTGTATGTGTTCAGTACTGCCATATCTGACTCTTTGTGACCCCCATGGACTGTAACCTGTCAGGTTCCTCTGTCCATAGGATTCTCCAGGAAAGGGTACTGGAGTGGATTGCCATTCCCTTCTCCAAGGGATCTTCCCAACCCAGGGATCAAACCCAGGTCTCCTACACTGCAGACAGATTCTTTACCATCAGAGCCACCAGGGAAGGGCTAAAGACTTGTGCTGAGTGTAAATAAGCAATTAAGTGTGTTTCCCAGACATCCAAGTATTATTTATGAAGGTATTTGTCTTTCAGAATACAGAAAGAACACTGGAATGTCAAACATTTTCCCAAAATGTGAATAATTTATTCTAACAGATCTAATCAAGTATATATTGATGAAAGCTTGGACTGGCATAATACCCTTCTCAAACAACCTTAAACAGATATCCACAGAGGAAAAAAAAGAGCTATTGAACTTAGAATCCAAAGGACAATTTTTTTTTTCTTCTTCAACTCTGGGCACACTGATTCCAAAAGGCAACATTTTGTCCAGTTGGTTCTTGTCTTGGCCATGAAATTCTAAAGGAATGTGACTGGAGATAGAGCTCATGGTGGAAGCAGATGTGTTTAGCCGGGATGGATACTGTCTTTATACTTGAATTCCAGAGGCTTACTATACCACTTGCTCTAAATTCATTCTCATTGTTTATTCTCACATAAGCTGAATTTCTGTGCCCCTAAATTATTTTTCCAAATGAGGAGGAGGAGATGTTTCTACATCTTTTTGTGTTTGAAGCACAGTCTCAAAATAAGTATATCATAAACATACCTTAATGGATATCTACATATTATTTTATGATTTTTAAACAGTTTCACCCATCTGTGACTGCCTGGATTCCATAACTGGAGGTGTTTGCTCTCTATAGTACTCTTAGGAGGTTGAGAAATCAGCTGTCAGTGACTTCCCTTGGGTCTCTGGAGCTTTGGTGATGTAAGCACTTTTCTCCATCATGTTAAATTTAGGAGGAAAGAAAAATTTGCTGAGTTTGGCTTTTATGGCAATAAGCCAATTTTCCTTTCCATATGTTGCTTGCCCTCGGGCACTCAGAAGGTACATGGGATTCATTTCCACAGAAGGAGAAGACTTAGAGCATGGGGGTGTGGGGAGTGAGTGAGACAGGAGGGTATGATTAGCTACTTGCTATGATCTGCAAAAAGATATAAAAATTAGGACAGAAGGCTGGGAATTAGGAAAGGGCACAGTCAGGCTGCCATTCATGAAAGCATGTAGATTTTCTTGATTTGTTGTGCAAAACAGGAAAGTTTGAAGTACAGGTCCTTACTGAGATCATTCTCCAGTAGATTTCAAAGAAGTGACCCATAGTTGGGTTAAGTACTCTGATGAGGGAAGAAGAGATTACTGGGAACATATAAAAGATGTTTGCCTAGTGGGAGGTAGACTTTCTGGAGGAAGTCCTTTCTAAACTGAGATCTAAATAATAAAAAGGGAATTTCAGGCCCAGAAATGGGATGGGGTAGACTAGCAAGTGGAGCACAGAGAAGAAAGCAATATATTTTTTTTTTAATATAGTTAAATGGGAGGTGCATTCCAAGAACTGAACTTAATTCAATGTGCTGAAGCATAGTGTGCAAAGAAGGAGGAGGCAAGGGGTAATTAAAGAAAGGCTGGAGCTATGTATCCAACTATGAAGCACTTTACAGGACAAGCTAAGGACTGATCTGAGGACAACGGGGACTCAGTACAGATTTTAAGGAGGAGAATGACTAATTGAGAAAGAGCAGCTGGGCACCTTTGTGCAATGGAGGGCTCAGGAGGTAAATCTGGAAACCAATAGAAAGCTGTTGCTATGATGCAGATGATAATGGTGACCTGAACTGAAGTAGTGATAGTGAACTGGGTAGGCATGAATGAATTAGGAAGCGAAAATCATGAGACTTGATAATTGGTTGGAAGAAAGAGAGGGGGAGAAAAGGAAGCCTTTGTTTTCCTAGTTTCATGGTTTATCTGTCGAAGATCACAATGAGTTGGGAGGGAAATTTGGGCAACCAAAATGCAGCTATGAATTAGGTACTATAGTTTTGATTTCCCAAGATAGTCCTGTTTTATACCTATTTTCCTGATGTCTCATCTGATTTAGCATTTTTTTTTTTTCTAAAGAAGAGAATCCTGGTTTGGACCATAAATTACAGTCACCTTACTTATGGGTAACAGCCCTTAAAAGGAAAAATAAGTGAGTTCTTTTCTTGAACACACATTTTACTGGGGTTGCAGTCATAAACTAAGTGTGCACAAGGGATGAGTTGACTAGAATAACTTCACAAAGAATCATTTTCCTTGTTCATATCATTTATCTGAGTAAAATTACTGTAGGAAAAATTCTAAGTTGTATCTATCCTGATTGAAAGATTTCAAGCACTTGATGAACTTGGTCATTTCACTTCAACTTGCCATTTTATTTTAAAAATTGTGAGTATAAAGGAATTCCCTGCTGGTCCAGTGGCTAGGACTCCATGCTTCCACTGCAGGGAGCGAGGGTTCTATCCGTAGTCCAGGAACTAAGATCCCATATGTCACAAAGCCAAAATCAATCAATAAATAGTGTGAATGCAAGTGATTCTAAATTCTCCAAAGGGCTTTAATAAACCAGGGATATGGCTACTGCATTATAAATGTTTTGCACAGTCTTTTGTTCACATAGATGTGATTTATGGTAGATGAGATTATTTTTAGGCTAGGAGGCCCCATTATAGCCAAAGTGAACAGTTGATATCAGGGCTATGATAAAAGAAGATATTCGGGATGCCTGAACACGCTGAAACTATTCTAGAGCTCTGACTTTAAACATTTCAATATCTACCTAAATATTTTAATATATATATCTCACATATATTTATAGCCCATCTCCTTCCAAAAAGTATGTAAGATAGCTCCAAAAGATTCAGCTCCCATCAAAAACCAGTTTTGCATAGACGTTGATATGTTTCTAACTGCAACTGTTTTTTTGAAAGATAACTTTATACAGGCCACCCGGCTATTTCACTTTCAAACAGATTGCATTCCAAAAATGCGTTTGAGGGTTGGCGCTTTGAGAGTTGGAATACATTTTTCTTTCAGAAGCACTGTGATGGTTGAATTCCCAGGCAAGTGCACAAAAACCTGGTCAACCTTGGCTGTATATCCCTTGCTTGAATTCTGGGCCCCAAAAGTATTACTGAGGAGACTGGAATGAAGAGAGCTTCCCCCGCCCACCGCCCGCCCCGCATCCATTTTCTCCATAAAGAAGAAAATTCTAGAAAATGTGGTCTGTCTTGTTATCTCCGTCTTTCTTCTCTCTGCTCTTTCCTGCTGGTGTTCCTCCAGTTCCAAAACTTCCCACTATCCCCATGCTTGTCCCAGTCTTCACTGCTTCCCTCTGTTTGGGCCTGTTTCAACTCTTTAAAAATACCTTTTTTCCTAATGACTGCTTCTTTTTTTCCCAAATCAAACTCACAGGTCCTCAGTGGAGTTATCTTAACTTTCTATTAAAACATTCTAATGGAATCCCATATGTGAATGACTAATGATTCTGAATATTTGCAGAGCTCTTTTTTTAAAAAGACATGGAATACATACATATTACTTCAAATATGTATATTTTGGAGAGGAAGAATGTAATGCAGTTTAATAGGAGAAATTCATGTTAAGACAAGGTTTACTTTTAATGCGCAAAAATTTTATTTATATAGAATTAGTTTCAGCATCAGATGTACACTAAAACTCCTGGTAGATGTGCTTAGCAGAAGCAAAACTCCACAGTGAAATCAAAGTAACATACATGTTCATTCCTAGTAGGGTGATGGTCTTCCCTGGTGGCTCAGCTGGTAAAGAATCTACCTGCAATGCAGGAGACCCGGATTTGATCCCTGAGTCAGGAAGATCCCTTGGAGAAGGAATTGGCAACCCACTCCACTATTACTGCCTGGGAAATTCCACAGACAGAGGAGTCTGGTGGGCTACAGTCCTTGAGGGGGTGGAGTCAGACACTACTGATCGACTAATACACACAGTAGAGTAATAGAGCTGCAGAGCAGGAGGATCTTCTCTGGCTTTTTTCCCTTAGAATCACTTGATTGCTGAAAATTAAAAGTGTCTCTCTCTATTTCTAGGCTGTCCAAAACAAATCACCTGAGGTCAATTTTCCATATACATTCTCTATGCATTACCATAGTAATAGATATCTTTTAGGTATTAACATGTGCTCACTGATTTTCCAAACACAACAAATCAGTGTCTGAGAGAATCTGGCTATAAATGTGAAGACTACAATAAACTCAGAAATCAAGGAGATCATTATGTAGTATTAAATGGTTAAAATTAAGACAAGGTATTTTGGGACTGAGTTTTCCAAAATTTGATTCTTTAAGTTCCCATTTTTATTTATTTACCTTGTTATTATATATATATTTGGCTATACCATGCAGCTTAAAGTGAAAGTGAAGTCTCTCAGTCATGTCTGACTCTTTGTGACCCCAATGACTGTAGCCTACCAGGCTTCTCCGTCCATGGGCTTCTCCACGCAAGAATACTGGAGTGGGTTACCATTTCCTTCTCCAGGGGATCTTCCTGACCCAGGGATTGAACCCAGGTCTCCCACATTGGAGATAGACACTTTAACCTCTGAGCCACCAAGGAAGCCCACCATGTAGCTTACCATATCTTAATTGGCTTGACCAGGGATTGAACTGGGCCCTCAGCAGTGAAAGTGTAGAGTCCAACCCACTGGACCACCAAAGAATTCCCATCAATTCCTACTTTTATTTATTTACAAGTTTCTGCCTTTACTTTTAAATGTAGCAACAAATAGCATTTGTATATCACCTTATAATAAACTTTGACATACACTTGAACTTGTAAGGTATGATTCCTATTTAACAGAAAGAGAAGCTGAGGCTCAGAAAAGCTAAATCTTGCTCAGGATTTCCAGCTCAGATTGGAAAGAATCCAGTTCCTGAGACTCAGCTTCCAGATGAGTTCTGCTGTATTCGGCTGCCTCTCTAGTTCCCAAACGGCCCAATATCTTCACACTGACAGTGAAGACCCTGGCACCATGGGTGAGGAGAAGGGCATGGAAAGGCAGGAATTTAGTTCAGGACTGCCATTTCTAGAAAGCCATTTAGATGTGTATTCTCTTATAAGCAATGGTTACATTTACATCTGCCAATAGCTAATGTAAACTTGAGATATGGTCAGAAGAAATGGAGGAAGGGAGTAAATGGATTCAGGAATAAGTGGAAACTTTGCATATTCGAGGGACATATTTATACACTAGATAAGATATATGTGTATATATACATGTATGTATAATAATGACTTTACATTGCATATCAGAGAAACAGATCAATATCCACCATTATTATTCAGTTGTGAAGTCACTCCCAACTCTTTGCACCCCCATGAACTGCAGCATGCCAGGCTTCCCTGTCCTTCACCTAAGTTGTCCTTTCCTGTCCTTCTCCCTGAGTTTGCTCAAATTCATGTCCATTGAGTTGGTGTGAGACCATTTACCACAGATTGGGACTTGAAACCATGTGCTGGGACTTGAATCAAGCCAAAACCCAGTTTGGGACTATATAGCTGGTACTCAAACTCGGCCAAAACCCTGCTTGGGATTTAAACCCACGTGGCTGAGACTCGAACCCAGCCAAAACCTGCAGTACCTGGTTTCAGGACCAAAAGAAACTCAGGTTATTGATGCCTCATCGCAAAAAGAATTCAGTGAGAGACAAAGTGATAAGTAAGAAGTGGATTTATTCAGATTCAGAGAGAAGCACACTCCATAGAGTGTGGGCCATTGCACAGCGTGAGTGCATCTATGAAATGTGGTGTGGTTGGTTTTTATAGCTGGGTAATTTCATATGCTAATGAGTGGGAGGATTATTCCAAATATTTTTCAGAAAAGAAAAGAAACTTAGTCGTGTCTGATTCTTTGTGACCCCATGGACTGTTGCCTACCAGGCTCGTCCATGGGATTCTCCAGGCAATACTGGAATGGGTTGCCATTTCCTTCTCCAGGGGAGGTCTTCCAACCCAGGGATCGAACCCAGGTCTCCTGCATTGCAGGCAGACTCTTTACTGACTGAGCCACCAGGGAAATCATTTTTCAGAAGGGGCGGAGATTTCCAGGATTGGGCCACCAGCCACTCCTCTGTCTTTTGACAGTACCTTGGAAGTGTCATGGCACCTCTGGGTGTGTCTTTTCACTTGCTGACTGAAGATCAAGGTCCAGTCTTGTCTACCATCTTGGTCCCATTTTGATTCTAATTGGTTTATGTTGTGTCCTTCAGTTCAGTCCCCATCATGTCTGACTCTTTGCAACCTCATGGACTGCAGCATGCCAGGCTTCCCTGTCCATCACCAACTCCTGAATTTCATAGCCTCTGAGCCAGTGATGCCATCCCAACATCTCATCCTCTGTTGTCCCCTTCTCCTCCCACCTTCAGTCTTTCCCAGCATCAAGGTCTGTTCAAATGAGTCAGTTCTTCGAATGAGGTGGCCAAAGCATGGAGTTTCAGCTTCAGCATCAGTCCTTCCAATGAATATTCAGGGCTGATTTCCTTTAGAATGGACTAGTTGGATCTCCTTTCAGTCTAAGGGACTCTCAAGAGTCTTCTCCAACACCACAGTTCAAAAGCACCAATTCTTCAGCACTCAGCTTTCTTTATAGTCCAACTCTCACATCCATACATGACTACTGGAAAAACCATAGCTGTGACTAGATGGGCCTGTGTTGGCAAAGTAACATCTCTGCTTTTTATGCTGTCTAGGTTGGTCTAGGTTTTCTGAATGTTGTGCTTTAAGCCAGCTTTTTCACTCTCTTCTTTCAGTTTCATCAAGAGGCTCTTTAGTTCTTCCTCACTTTCTGCCACAAGGGTAGTGTCATCTGCATATCTGAGGTTATTGAAATTTCTCCTGGCAATCTTGATTCCAGCTTGTGCTTGATCCAGCCCAGCATTTCTCATGATGTACTCTGCATAGAAGTTAAATAAGCAGGGTGACAATATACAGCCTTGATGTACTCCTTTCCCTATTTGGAACCAGTCTGTTGTTTCATGTCCAGTTCTAACTGTTGCTTCTTGACCTGCATACGGATTTCCCAAGAGGCCGGTAAGTTTTCTGGTATTCCCATCTCGTTCAGAATTTGCCACAGTTTATTGTGATCCACACAGTCAAAAGCTTTTGTGTAGTTAATAAAGCAGAAGTAGATGTTTTTCTGGAACTCTCACTTTTTTGATGATCCAGCGGATGTTGGCAATTTGATCTCTGGTTCTGCTGCCTTTTCTAAATCCAGCTTGACCATCTGGGCATTCTCAGTTCATACTATTGAAGCCTGGCTTGGAGAATTTTGAGCATTACTTTACTAGTGTGTGAGATGAGTGCAATTATGCAGTAGTTTGAGCATTCTTTGGCATTGCCTTTCTTTGGGATTGGAATGAAAACTGACCTTTTCCAGTCCTGTAACCACTGCTGAGTTTTCCAAATTTACTGACATGTTGAGTGCAGCACTTTCACAGCAGCATCATTTAGGATGTGAAATAGCTTAACTGGAATTCCATCACCTTCATTAGCTTTGTTCATAGTGATGCTTCCTAAGGCCCACTTGACTTCACATTCCAGGATGTCTGGCTCTAGGTGAATGATCACACCATTGTGATTATCTGAGTCATGAAGATCTTTTTTGTACAGTTCTTCTGTATATTCTTGCCACCTCTTCTTAATATCTTCTGCTTTTGTTAGGTCCATACCATTTGTGTCCTTTCTTGTGCCCATCTTTGCATGAAATGTTCCCTTGGTATCTCGAATTTTCTTGAAAAGATCTCTAGTCTTTCCCATTCTATTGTTTTCCTCTATTTCTTTGCACTGATTACTGAGGAAGGCTTTCTTATCTCTCCTTGGCTATTTTTGGAACTCTGTATTCAAATGGGTGTCTCTTTCTTTTTCTCCTTTGCCTTTAGCTTCTCTTCTTTTCACAACTATTTGTAAGGCCTCCTTAGACAACCATTTGGCTTTTTTGCATTTCTTTTTCTTGGGGATGGTCTTAATCTCTGTCTCCTCTACAATGTCAGGAACCTCTGTCCATAGTTCTTCAGGCACTCTGTCTATCAGATCTAATCCCTTGAATCTATTTGTCACTTCCACTGTATAATCATAAGGGATTTGATTTAGGTCATACCTGAATGGTTTAGCGGTTTTCCCTACTTTCTTCAATTTAAGTCTGAATTTCGCAATAAGGAGTTCATGACCTGAGCCACAGTCGGCTTCCAGTCTTGTTTTTGCTGTCTGTATAGAGCTTCTCCATCTTTGTTTGTGTCCTTGGACTATGCCATTCTTTCAAAAGTTGTGCCCTGCCCCTTTCCCTCCTGTTACAAGTGATGGTATCCTACCATCTCATCCTCTGTTGCCCCCTTCTCCTCCTGCTCTTTATCTTTCCCAGAATCAGGTACTTTTCTAATGAGGTGGCTCTTCACATCAGGTGTTCAAGATATGGGAGCCCAAGCTTCAGCACCAGTCCTTCCAATGAATGTGCTTAGTCGTTCAGTTGTGTCCGATTCTTTTTGACTCCATGGACTATAGCCTGCCAGGCTCCTCTGTCTATGGGGTTTCTCTAGGCAAGAATACTGGAATAGGTTGCCATGACCTCTTCCAGGGGATCTTCCTAACCCAGGGATCGAACCCAGGTCTCCCACATTGCAAGCAGATTCTTTACCATGTAAGTCACCAGGGAAGCCCTTCTAAGCCCAGGGTTTACTTTCTAAGAATTGACTGGTTTGATCTCCTTGCAGTCCAAGGGACTCTCAAGACTCCTCCAGCACCACAGTCTGAAAGCAATTATCTACCATATTGTTTTTCAATTTTCCATTATCAATGAGACAAATTATGTAGCCTATACATGTCACTGTTTACGAAACATTCAGAGATAGAGTACATACATTTGACCAAACAGTAAAGAAAGAAAAAGAAAAAAGGAGGTACAACTCAAGAAGTCATAATATTTATAATTATAATCAGAATTAAAATGACGCTTGTTCAAATTTTAAAAAAGGGGGGGGAGTCTGCATATTTGGAAGAAGCAAAGTGCCTTGATGGCAAGCTCTGATCCTTACAGAGAAACTCTGTTCTCATTCATAAACACCATGCATGCATCTGTTAAGAAGACCTTTCTCTTTTGGGGTCAATCCACCTAACCAGCAGTGACAAAGATACACAGGAAAACAGATACTCAGAACTCTTGGTAGGAGCTTTGGGCATAAAGCACCAAGGGGGACCAATGAGGCAGTTACTCCTTGGGGTGCTTTACTATGAACGCTTGCAAATCTTGCTTGGTCTGCCTAGTACTAGGAGGGCCCTGAAAATGCAATAGGGAAAGAGAAGAATCAAATCATTAACTCTTTTCATATGAAAACATTTAAAGAGATCCCTCTACTTTAAAATAACATTAAACAAACATTAATCAAAAGTTACTCAAGAAAGTATACACTGCTATATTTGAAATGCATAACCAACAAGCTCCTACTGTATAGTACAGGGAACTCTTCTTAATGCTATGTGGCAGCCTGGATGGGAGGGGAGTCTGGGGAAGAATGGATACATGTATGTGTATGGCTGAGTCCCTTTGCTGTCCACCTGAAACTATCAAAACACTATTAATTAGCTATATTTCAGTATAAAATAAAAATTTTAAAAAAGAAAGTTTCTCAAGGAAAACCTTTGCAACTGTGTGATTAAAAGAATGTACTATCCATTAAAAAAAAAAGTACTATATTATTGCCTGCATTCAAAGAAAAATGAGTCAAATGAATTTTTGTAGGAAAGAGATTTTTGGGGTGTGGGGAAGAGTGAGAACAAAATGCCAAAGAGGGCTGTTTTGCTGTTTGTTTCTTTTTTTTCATTGCTGATAAGTTATCAAACCTAGATTGGAGAAAATCCCAACAATGAAAATGTTAATCCATTTACTTTAAACAAAGGCCAGGACTTGAAGTAGACAGATAGGCTAGAGTTTGTCATTATTCAGGAGTGATTGGATTTGTTTGAAATTCAAAAACTCTTCAAAGAATGTTAAGGTTAAATTGGAGCAAAAGAAGCATTTTTCCATTTTGTTTTGGCTGATATGGGCACTTCCTGTTTGTGTTTATTAAAGTATAAGAAAATTCACTAAGATTAATTTACTGTACTATATTTTACTAATAAAAGACAAATTCTAAAATCATGGACATTTTTGTGCAAGATTATTCTTAATATTCTTAACTCAGCTAATTTGTCATTATTTATTGGCAGAAAGAGAAGAGGGCAACAGAGGGAGAGATGATTGGATGGTGTCACCGTCAGTGGACATGAACTTGGGCAAACTCCAGGAGATGGTGAGAGACAGGGAGGCCTGGTTCGCTGCAGTCCATGGGGCTGTGAAGAGTCAGTCAGACACAACCTTAGTGACTGAACAGCAACATTTAGACATAATCTTAAGTTGGTCTTCCCTAGTGGCTCAATGGTGAAGAATCTACCTGCCAATACAGGAGACTCAGGTTGGATCCCTTGGTTGGGAAGATGCCCTGGAGAAAGAAATGACAACCCACTCCAGTCTTCTTGCTTGGAAGAACAAAGGAACCTTGTGGGCTACAGTCCATGGGGTCACAAAAGAATCAGACAGAACTCAGCAACTAAACAAGAAACTTAAATTCCAGCGTAAATTATAATTCTGCTCTGTTATTTTCAATCAACATACTTTGCTTATGCTAGCACGTAATTCTCATAGTTTCATAAAAGCTTCTACTGTATTTAAAGAGTCATTTAAAGAGCAAGTATATGGTCATCCTTCCATATTCTCGGGTTCTGCAGGGGTTAAAAGTATGCAGGAGAAAAATAATTCCAGAAAACTCCCAAAAGCAAAATTTGAATTTGGTCATGTACCAGCAACTTCTACCTAGCATCAATGTTGTTTTAGGTATCATAGCAATCTAGAGATGATTTAAAGTATTTCAGTTCAGTTCAATCCCTCAGTCGTGTCCAACTCTTCTCGACCCCCTTGCAGCACGCTAGGCCTCCTTGTCTATCACCATCTCCCAGAGTTCACTCAGACTCACATTCATCGAGTCCGTGATGCCACCCAGCCATCTCATCCTCTGTCGTCCCCTTCTCCTCCTGCCCCCAATCCTTCCCAGCATCGGAGTCTTTTCCAATGAGTCAACTCTTGGCATGAGGTGGCCAAAATACTGGAGTTTCAGCTTTAGCATCATTCCTTCCAAAGAAATCCCAAGGTTGATCTCCTTCAGAATGGACTGGTTGGATCTCCTTGCAGTCCAAGGGACTCTCAAGAGTCTTCTCCAACACCACAGTTCAAAAGCATCAATTCTTCAGCACTCAGCCTTCTTCACAGTCCAAC
>SJYC01024081.1:0-27601 GCA_006408675.1 Madoqua kirkii | reverse complement strand
TGTGGTGTTGGAGAAGACTCTTGAGAGTCCCTTGGACTGCAAGGAGATCCAACCAGTCCATTCTGAAGGAGATCAACCTTGGGATTTCTTTGGAAGGAATGATGCTAAAGCTGAAACTCCAGTATTTTGGCCACCTCATGCCAAGAGTTGACTCATTGGAAAAGACTCTGATGCTGGGAAGGATTGGGGGCAGGAGGAGAAGGGGACGACAGAGGATGAGATGGCTGGATGGCATCACTGACTTGATGAAGATGAATCTGAGTGAACTCCAGGAGATGGTGATGGACAGGAAGGCCTGGCTTGCTGCGATTCATGGGGCTGCAAAGTCGGACACGACTGAGTGACTGAACTGAACTGAACTGAACGAGGAGGATGTAAGTAGGGTATATAATGCAAATACTACGCCATTTTTTATGAGACTTGGATTTTGGTATAGGTGGTGGTAGAAACTGTCCTAAAGCCAGTCCCAAAGATCCTGAGGAATGACTGGATCTTTGAATGAAAAGAAAATATAAACTATGTTTTGAATCAATTTATATTCAACTCAGCTACCTATATAGATTTATTTATTGATTGAATAAATTAATTTTAAATTGAGAATTTAAGAACAGGGTAAACTTTATTTAAAATTATTTATTAGTTTTGATTACGGCTGCATTGGGTCTTCATTGTTGTGCTCATGCTTTCTCCAGTTCCAGCGAGGGGGGCTCCTCTTCTTTGCAGCTCACAGGCTTCTCACTGTGGAGGCTTCTCTCATTGCAGAGCACAGACTCTAGGGAGCGTGGGCTTCAGAAGTTGCAGTGCACAGGCTGAGTAGTTGTGGCTCATGGGCTCTAGAGTTTGGGCTCAGAGTTGTGGTGCCTGGGCTTAGTTGTTCCATGGCATGTGGAATCTTCCCTGATCAGGGATTGAACCTGTGTTCCCTCCATTGGCAGACAGATTCTCATCCACTGTACCACCAGGGAAAGCTGAAAGGGGTAAACTTTTTAAAGCAGTAGATTTAATTGGCCCTGATGCTGGGAAATATTGAGGGCAGGAGAAGGAGGTGACAGAGGTTGAGATGTTTGGATGGCATCACCGACTCAATGAACAGGAGCTTGACCAATCTTGGGGAGATAGAGAAGGACAGGGAAGCCTGGTGTGCTGCAGTCCATGAAGTTGCAAAGAGTCAGACATAACTTAGTGACTGAAGAACAGCAACAAAGACTGGTGATGCAAGTACAGATATAAAGAGCATATACGATGAAGCCCCACTGGTGGCAGAGTAACTAAATGCTACCCTTTCAACAAGGCTCAGATGAAACTGGAGCCGATTATACAGAGTGAAGTAAGTCAGAATGAAAAACACCAATACAGTATACTAACACATATATATGGAATTTAGAAAGATGTTAATGATAACCCTGTTTGCAAGACAGCAAAAGAGACACAGATGTATAGAACAGACTTTTGGACTCTGTAGGAGAGGGAGAGGGTGGGATGATTTGGGAGAATGGCATTGAAACATGTATACTTTCATGTAAGAAACAAATTGCCAGTCTAGGTTTGATACAGGATACAGGATGGTTGGGGCTGGTGCACTGGGATGACCCAGAGAGATGATATGGGGTGGGAGGTGGGAGGGGGTTCAGTATTGGGAACTCATGTACACCCATGGCGGATTCATGTCAGTGTATGGCAAAACCAATACAGTATTGTAAAGTAAAATTAAAAAAAAAAAACAAAAACAAGGCTCAGAGGAATGATAGTAAAACTCAAAGCACACCCAATATTTTATACTTGACTAAGTTTGTTCAATTTATTATTTTATAATCTCTACCTCCAAGATATGTCTTAAGCTGGAATACCCTGATCATCTAATGGTTAGAACTCCATGCTTCCATTGCAGGGGGCATGGGTTAGACTCCTGGTCAGTGAACTAAGATTCCTGAAAGCCATACAAACAAACAAAAAACCAAAATATGTCTTAAGTATGTTTCTTTCTTTCTCTGCCTACACTGCCATTCCTTAGTCCAGACTTTCACCACTGCTGTTTTGGGTTACAATTGATGACTTTTACTGTATTCCATTTGCCAAGCAACTGATAGAACAATAAATCAGATTATGCCACTCCTTAGTTTAAAACCCTCCTTGCTTAAAACCCTTAATCCTTAGAATAATATTATGGCCTTTAAGGTCCTCAGATCTAGTGCCTGCCTACCTCCAACATTCTTCCCTGGTTGCTGAGATGGTAAAGAATCTGCCTGCAATACAGGAGACCAGGGTTCAATCCCTGGGTGGGGAAGATCCCCTGGAGAAGGGCATGGCAACCCACTTCAGTATTCTTGCCTGAAGAATCCCATGGACAGAGTTGCCTGGCGGGTTATAGTCCATGGGGTCACAAAACGTTGGACAGGATTGAGCAACCTTCACTGCTACTGCTACTTCCAGCACAATCTCATGCCATTTTCCTCTCTCGTTCCTTCACTTCTGCCAAGTCTTTCAGTTCCTCCAACATGAGAAAGCCTTTCATGTCTTAGGGTCTCTGAACCTGCTGTTCTACTTTAAAAACACTCACTCTCTACCCTTAGCTATGTTAGTTCCTTCTCATTTTTTGGCTACTAGTATCATACTCAGCCTTCTTGGAAGTTTTTCTTTATTGTTCTTTTGTTTTCTTCATAATGTTTGTTATAATTTGTAACTGCTTTATTCCGGTTTTACTTGATCTTTTCCCTCTTGACTCCATGAGTACAGACACTGTGGTCATCTTGTTCTGGTGAATGCCTGGTACCTAAGGCAGAACTTGGTGGGTAGTAAATGTGCAATAGAAACTCTTTGAAACCAAGCTTTAAAATTTGAAATTATTTTGATTCTCTCTGGTTGGTTCCCATTTACAATAACAATTTATACACTCCACAAGTAAATATCAAGTGTTAGTTTATACCAGGCACTGTTCTGGTGCTGGGTATATACGACAGACAAGCGTCCTTATCCTTTTTGAGCGTACGTTCTAGTGAAGGGAGACAGTCAATAAGCAAAGAAGAAAAATGTCAGATAATGGTTAGTGCTTCATGGAGAATTAGAACAAAATGATAGGTAGAGAGTAGCTACTTCAGTTGATTACCAGGAAAGGCCTCCCTTTAAGACCTACTGTACAGCACATGGAAATCTGCTTGGTGTTACATGCAGCCTGTGTGGGAGGGGAGTTTGAGAAAGAAGAGATACATGTATATGTATGGCTGAGTCCCTTTGCTGTCACTGAATCTATCACAATATTGTTAATCAGCTATACTCCAATGCAAAATAAAAAGCTTTAAAAAAAAAAAAAAGAAAAGAAAAGGCTTCCTTTTGGTATGTCTTTTTTCTGTCTCCCCTCATTTTTAGTCCTTGTCTTTAGCCCTTGTGCCTCTCTTGGTTTAACAGCTTAATGGATGGGCTTCCTGATTCTAGAATCAACTGCATATCCTGCTGCTAAACTGATCTCCTATTTGACAGTTGTGGGAAAGAGAGGAGAAAATCCATGGAAAATTGTTATTTTCTCCTTTGTTAAGCACACAGATAGTAGCTTAAATTAACAGAACCCAGATCCAATTTTTACTCACCAAACGGAAAACTTAGTTACTCATTAAGTAAATAAGGAATTAAAATTCGAGAGATCTCTTTGAATTTCAGCTCAGAGACCTTTCTGATTAGTGTTGAGAAAGAAGATATAATTTAGAATTACACCCTGGAGTGAGGATGGAGTCCTTTTCTTTAACCACTGAAGCCAGATAGAAAAGGGCCTTCATGGAGCTCCAACTAGGTGGTATGAACTGTGCTGAGGGCTTATTCACCTTCTATCACTGAAACCTCATGATAGCCCTCTACAGTAGAGATAATTAATTAACTTGCCTCAAATTTACACAATTGGGAAATGGTAGTGGTAGTGACTGGGCTTCACTGGTAGCTCAGTGGTAAAGAAGCCGCTTGCAATGCAGGAGATGCAGGAGATATGGGTTCAATTCCTCGGTCAGAAAGATTCCTTGGAGGAGGAAATGGAACCCATTACAATATTCTAGCCTGGAGAATCCTGTGGACAGAGGAGTCTGGCAGGCTACAGTCCATAGGGTCCGAAAGAGATGAACACAACTGAAGTAACTGAACACACACAAACGGTCTAGTGACTAGAACTCAAATTCAGGGAGAAACCTTAAATTTTATTAATTGTTTTGTTATAAATGATATTCTGAGAAACAAACAAGAACTATAAATCATTTGAGGGAGAGTGGTACCTAGAACAATTGTTTGTAGAATAAATGAATAAACAAATGAGGCAATTAGGAATATTTATACCTAAAGTATCCTTGAGTCAGGAAGATCCCCCAGAGGAGGGGATGGCAACCCACTCCAGTATTCTTGCCTGGAGAATTCCATGGATACAGGAGCCTGGTAGGCTATAATCCATGGAATGAGACACAACTGAAGCAACTTAGCATGCACACATACATACCTAAAATAGTCATTTAGGAAAATGAGCAGAGGAGGGAATTAATCACACAGATAACTGTCCATTCATGAATGCAACAAATAGACATTTGTACTTGATGGTAGATGTTATGCCACGTTGAGGATATTGTTCCTGATCTCAAGGACTTTATAGGGTAGTGGGGCAGGAAGATATTACTGCATATGTACTTTGAAAGAAAAACACAGACTACTTTAACAGTTGGAGACCCTGAGCTACTCTAGAGGGTCCTTAGCAGCTGAGTCTTGGGTTGGAACCTAAAGGTAGAGAGGAGTTTGTCAGGCAAGTAAGTAGGTATGAGCATTCAAATCAAAGTGAGCATTTCATGCAACATCACACCATTTCATCTCAAGGAAAAAAGCAGTATGGTATTCGAAAATCGGAAAGGGACCACTTTGGGTGGAGCATGGTAAATAGAGTGGGGGCGGGGAGGGTGGAATGAAAGGGATCATGTATGGACTTAAAAGATTTGGGGCTTTATTTTGAGACAGTAAAGGATTTTAAACCAGAGAGAGACAAGACCAGATTTGTGTTTTTAAAAGATCACTATGTATGCTTGATAGAAAACAAATTGGAAGGAAATCAACTTGAATGCAGAAAACCTGCTTAGGTGGGGTTATCATAAGAATATAAGTGAGACTTGACAATACCGCTCATTGGGTGGAGAGAACTAGATGGATTCAAGAGGTAGAATAGGATTTGGTGATTGATTACATTAGAGTATGAGCCATGGTCTTCTCTGGTGGTTCAAAGAATCCACCTGCAAAGCAAGTTTGATCCCTGGGTCAGGAAGATCCCCTGGAGGAGGGCATGGCAACCCATTCCAGTATTCTTCCCTGGAGAATCTCTTGAATAGAGAAGTCTAGTAGTCTACAGTCCATGGAGTCGCAAAGAGTCAGACAAGCTACCAAGCATGCACATGAGGCATGGGAAAGCTTCTGGAATGACTGGCCATATTTTTATGTAAGAAGGTGGTGTTAATTAATGACACTGGGACCCCAAGTGAAATGGGAAGAGAATGGAGAGTAAATATCATCAAGTTCAATCTGAAGAGGTAAGCAGTTAGAAAAATGGGGCTGGGCTGGGCTGTAACAGGCAGTTGTGAGAAAGGAAGGTTTGAAACTCATTGGCTTAGACAATGATTCCTAAACTTTTTTTTCGGTCTTTTTTAGGGAAAAGGACCCTGGAACTATGGCAGCATCTCTGCCCCCCCAGGGTGGGGGCTAGAATGCTCCTTTATGGGTAAAAAAAATTTTTTTGGCAAACAACACCATAAATTACATTTGTTTATAAATCATAAAATATTGTCAATCTCTACATTAAATATTAGTAATTATTTTACTGTAAAGCTTTCTTTTACAGTAAAGGAAGGCTCAGACAGTAAAGAATCTGCCTGCAATGAGGGAGACCCAGGGTTTGAGACTTAGGTCAGGAAGAACCTCTGGAGACGGGAATGGCTACTCAGTCCAGTATCCTTGCCTGGAGAATTCCATGGACAGAGGAGCCTGGCAGGCAACAGTCCATAGGATCGGAAAGAGTCAGACATGACTGAGTGACTTTCACTTTCTATTTTCACATAAATAAATAGAAATAAAAATTATATCAATATCTTCTTGTAACCCAATAGATCATGAAACTTTAGAGGTAACAGGTTTAGAGACTTTTGAAAAACAAAGTATCTTTATTTCAGACATACATGTCCTAAAAGTACCAAAGCCACCTTTGAATCTTTTAATTTAGATGAACGCGTAAAGCAGTCAAATTAAAGTTTTTAAAGTTAACAATCAATCAATCATTGAACAAACAAAAATACAAAGGAAGGTTCCTCAATTCTAAGCTAAACACCAAATTCCTTACCTAAACTGAGAGGCAGGCCATCTGGGAGCCAAGTGGCAATTTCAGAAAAGGACCTAAGCTGCTAAGGACCTAAGATCTACAAAACTTCAGATCTCATAGGATGTTAGATTAAAAGTATGTTTGTCTATTAGTTGGAACTGTTTTAGTTTTGAATTGGGTCCTTCGCTAGTGGCTCAGAGGGTAAAGTGTCTGCTTCCAATGCAGGAGACCTGGGTTTGATCCCTGGTTTGGGAATATCCTCTGGAGAAAGCAATGGCAACCCACTCCAGTACTCTTGCTTGGAAAATCCCATGGACAGAGAAGCCTGGTAGGCTACAGTCCATGGGGTCACAAAGAGTCTCAGACATGACTTCACTTTCTTTCACAAGCAAAAAGGGGCTGGACTAGGAAACAGCAGCCTACTCCAGTATTGCTGTTTGGGAAGTCACATGTATAATCCATGGGGTCACAAAGAGACAGACATGACTGAGTGACTTTCACTCTCTAACTCAACAATTAATAACGTCTTAATATCATCAAATACCCAGTCAATGTTAAAATTTCTTGTTTCACAACTTTTTTCCCCTTCAGTTCAGTCACTCAGTCATGTCCAACTCTGCAACCCCATGGACTGCAGCACGCCAGGCCTCCCTGTCCATTACCAACTTCCAGAGTTTACTCAAACTCATGTCCATTGCGTTGGTGATGCCATCCAACCATCTCATCCTCTGTTGTCCCCTTCTCTTCCCACATTCAATCTTTCCCAGCATCAGGGTCTTTTGAAATGAGTCAGTTCTTCGAATCAGGTGGCCAAAGTATTGGAGTTTCAGCTTCAGCATCAGTCCTTCCAATAAATATTCAGGACTGATTTCCTTTAGGATGGATTGGTTGGATCTCCTTGCAGGCCAAGGGACTCTCAAGAGTCTTCTCCAACACCACAGTTCAAAAGCCTCAATTCTTTGATGCTTAGCTTTCTTTACAATCCAATTCTTATATCCATACATACTGGAAAAACCATAGCTTTGACTAGACAAATCTAGTCTTATAAGAGAATATTTACATCAGAATATAAATGATATTCAAATATTACATTTGATTGCCATAACTGTTGCCTTTCTCTTTTCTTAAGAACTCATACTTCATGAGGATAAATAAGAGCAGAACAGTTAAATTTGAAGTAGAAACTGATAGGTAGCAAAAGACACAGGAAACTAGAATAAAATGGGAATTCAAATATAATTTTCGGTGACAATCTCTTATAATATTATTGTTCTGAAACAAAACAGAACATTGGAGAAGTTGACATATAAATTACATGATATATGTAATGAACGTGATATATATTACACTTATTGTAAAAGGATAGATTTCTTCTACTTCTAAGCACTCAAATATTTTCCTGTATCTAGGAAATCCAGTGCACGGACACGACAGATAAAGATACATTAATTCCTAGCTAGTTTACAGGTTCCTAAAGACTTTATTATGGTAATTTTAAATACAAAAGTAGACACAATACCCTGGATAAGCTTCAACAATAAGCATGACTAATCTTATTTCATATATAGCCCCACTCTGTTATTTTCTCCTGTATTATTTTGAAGCAAATCCCAGACATCATATCATCATATCTATAAACATTTTGGCTTATATCTCTAAAACACAAGGATTAAAAAAATAACAAAAATGCCATTATCACATCTAAACTATTAGCAATGATCCCTTAGTATCATCAAATATCCAAGTAGTATTCAAATTTCTAGTTGTACCATAAGTTTCATAAAGGAGCTTCTTTCATATGGTATGTTTGTTTGAATGAAGATCTTAGTAAGATCTACAAATTATACTTGGTTAATAGCTTCTTAAGTCTCTTTTACTGTATAGGTTCTCCCTCCATTTCTCTCCTCTTTTTTTCTTTAATTGAAGTATACTTGATTTACAATGTTGTGTTGATTTCTTCTGTACTGCAAAGTGATTCAGTTACACACACACACACACACACACACACACACAAACAAACGTATATGTATATATATATATGTTCTTTTCCATTATGGTTTAATTTATCCTGGGACAGTGAATATAATTCCTCGTGCTTTTCAGTAGGACCTTGTCCATACATTGTATGTGTAATAATGGGCATTTACTAACCCCAAACTCCAATTCCATCCCTCCCCCTCTCCCTGCCCCACTGGCAACCACAGATATGTTTTCTGTGTCTGTGAGTCTGTTTCTGTTTTGTAGATAAGTTCATTTGTGTCATATTTTAGATTCCACATATAAGTGATATCACATGGTATTTGTCCTCCATTTCTCTTCTTCCCTCTCTGCAATGATTTGTTGAAGAAACTGGGTCCCATAATATATTCCACATCCTAGACTTTGCTGGCTGCAGCCCCATGATGTCATTTAACATGTTTCTCTGTCTTCATTATTTCCTGTTAACCTAGTAATTTATCCTAAGGGATTGTCCTTGTACGGGTTTGGGTCTTTGAAAGACCACCCCTGGAATTCTTCTGGTGGTCCAGTCTTTAGGACTTGGCGGTTTCACTGCCAAACCTGCATTCAGTCCCTGGTCAAGGAACTAAGATCCCACAAACTGCATGGTGTGGCCAAAAAAAAGAAAAGAGAAGGTTGCTTCATAGATGGTGACATGTTCTTCTATCAGAAATCGCATAATATCTGGTTGTCTAGTGACCTGACATGTTGACAGTTAGTGAGGATCACTGTCTACATCAGCACTTCCCGAGAGAAATATAATATGAACCATATATGTAATTTTAAGTGCTCTAGTGCCCCTACTTTAAAATAAGAATTTTTTTTGACACCCCACTCGACTTGTGGGTTCTCTGTTCCCTAACTGGGAATTGAACCCAGGCCTAGCAGTGAAAATGCTGAGTCCTAACCATTGGACCACCAGGGAATTTCTGAAATTAAAATAATTTTTAAAACATATATCAAAAATACTACCATTCCAACATTTAAGTGTGTAATGAAATCTTTTATATTCTTATTTTCATACTAAGTCTTCAAAGTCCTGTGTATTTTTTCCACTCCCAGCCAGTGGGTGCTAGAGCCTGCTCACACAAGCCTTTGAGAGCCAACTGTAGGCATCTCCTCCCAACTCTGTTCATGACATCCCTTTGGTGGCTCGAAACTGGCTATGGAGGTGGTATTCACTCTAAACAAATATCAAAAGTGGGGTTTTTTCCACCTCAGAGAGCTAGTTATTAAACATTTACCAGCACACCATGGCTTACATCACATCATTTTAGACCAGACACATTTCAAGTGCTCAATAACCATGTATGGCTAGTAGATATTGTATTGCATAACCCAGTAGGGGTTTGCAAATGAGTGCAACTTAGTCTGCCATTCCTTCTTTTTATTAGCTGGAACAGCTCTACAAATTTTTCTTCACTGAATTTAGCTGCTCTGTGTGTGTGCCTAGTCGCTTCTGTCATGTCCTACTCTTTGTGACCCCATGGACTGTAGCCTGCCAGGCTCACCTATCCGTGGGTTCCCCCAGGACAAGAATACTGGAGTGGGTTGCCACGCCCTCCTCCAGGGGATCTTCCCAACCCAGGGATCGAACCCAAGTCTCTTAAGTTTCCTGCACTGGCAGGCACCACCAGGGAAGACATAGCTATCCTAATGTACAGTAAATTCAAGGAAGGCGAGATAAATCTTTGACTTTTTCTTTATTAGCTAGTGTTCAAGCGAAGAGGAACTAATGAGCCTCTTGAAGAGAGTGAAAGTCAGGTTAAAACTCAACATTCAAAAAAAAAAAACAACCAACAACAACAAAATGTATATCATGGCATTCAGTCCCATCACTTTATGGGAAATAGATGGGGACAAAGTGGAAACAGTGATAGACTTTACTTTTTGGGCTCCAAAATCACTGCAGATGGTGACTGCAGCCACAAAATTAAAAGACACTTGCTCCTTTAAGAAAAGCTATAACAAACCTAGACAGCATATTCAAAAGCAGAGACATCACTTCACTGACAAAAGTCTGTATAGTCAAAACTATGGTTTTTCCAGTAGTCATGTATGGATGGATGTGAGAATTGGACCGTAAAGAAGGCTGAGCACTGAAGAATTGATATTCTCGAATTGTGGTGCTGGAGGACTCTTGAGAGTCCCTTGGGCTGCAAGGCTATCAAACAAGTCAATCCTAAAGGAAATTAACCTTGAATATTTATTGGAAAGACTGATGTTGAAACTGAAGCTCCAATACTTCAGCCACCTGATGCAAAGAGTTGACTCATTGGAAAAGACCCTGAGGCTGGGAAAGGCTGGGAAAGAAAGGGTAAGAGGAAAAGGGGACAACAGAGGATGAGATGATTGGACGGCATCACTGACTCAATGAACATGAGTTTGAGCAAGCTCTCGGAGATGGTAAAGGACAAGGGGGAGCCTGGCGTGCTCCAGTCTGTGGGGTTGCAAAGAGTCAGACATGACTTAGCAACTGAACAACAGTAAGTTAGTGTTCAAAACAATGTTGGTTCTCCAGCAAAAGTAACCAATCAATATTTTTTGGTGTCATTATGAACTCATGGATTCTATCATTGAATTGCTTCAATTCACCACATTTATTGTTTTCATTGATTTTAAAGTGTTCATCGTTGGACAGCGGAAGCCTCTTCAAGCCGAGAGACCACATTTAGACCATTGTGCTACCACTGGCACGGTCCAAATTTTACAGTTTACAATCAGAATGATAGGAAGTGATTGACCTTATTTTCTAGATTAGAGGTTCCCAAAATCTGGGATCCATTGTGCCAGATTCTTTCAAGTGCTCACCTCTGTGACTAGCAGCTATATGTGGGAACTTGGAGGCTCTGTTAGAAATTGAGGAAGGGCCTGAACCAGAAGAATGAGCACTTGGTAGACAAAACAATAGATATCCAAAGATAACATATTTGAACTATTACAAAGAAAATTTTAAAGCACGTGGTCCTTCTCATGTCATTGATTGGTTGTTTACATACCTGTTTAGGAGGTATGATACTCACAGAACTGTTGTTCTGACTGTACAAGTGAGTTGAAAGAAACACGAGCCTGCGTGAAATTCTTGAATCCCTGAAGATTTTTGACTCTATCAAACTGAAAGAGAGTGAGTGCTAAAAGAAATTTACATCCTTTAGAAAGTAGAACAGAAGGCACAGTTGCACATATTTAAGAAGACAGAGCCTCTTTTTGCTTCATGTGAGTTCAAGGAAGACATACGTTTTAATCAGACTGTACTTTAGCTATGAAAAGTAAGTTTCACCTTAAACAATCTCATCTTAAATTCATCTGTGATAACATTAAATGGAAAGAGTTCTAACTAAGCAATTATGGTGTCTCTGACTTAGTGTCTTCTCACTGAAGTCTCAAGGGCACTAACAATGATTGAAAAATCCTACTAATCAACCGGACTGGCAGATAGGTATTTAAGTCATGTTCATATGTTTGCATAATTTTCAGGGAGAAAAAATATGAAGAACTTGTTTTCTAGTAAAAAGAGAATGCACAACAACCAAAATATTCAAAGAATGTGTTGTTAAAATTTATCAGGTATTCCAAAACAAGCAAAGAAGTATTTCCACGATTTTCTTTTTAAAGACAAAAATATCAAGAAAGGTATCAAACCTGATGTTTAATGTTGTAGTTGTCTTGTCGTATTTAAGGTTTTTCAGTATAATCCTTGCACAAGTACATATGTAGATAATTGAATAAACAAAAACAACTATAAAACATGTTAGTAGGGGAAAAAAGTAATGAACTTGAGAGAATAAACAAGGAAAGTTATTAGGCAAAGAAAGACAGAGATTCCTAGACCCACAAATGAAGAAATTGTTATCCTGTGCATTTTATATTAGAATCTTGGTTATCAATTTTTTGAGTAGGGGGGTAAGAGGAGGCTTAAGAGATAATTTAGAAAAATGAAAATGTTATGGACTATATTTGAATTTTTTTCATACAAAATGGAAATAGTATAGTAATATGGAAAGAAAAAATGTATGCTTTCAGCACTTAAGTGATCTATTTTACTGAAGGAAAGAATGGGGCATAACTAGTCATTCTTTCTATTCTTGTAACACTGATGATTCTATAAGTCTTGTGCTTTCAATAACAGTAAAAAAAAAAAAGAGTAATTTTTGTGGATTTTCCTTCTAAGAGGGGCTTGCATTTCTCCTATATACATATATGTATATATATTTATTCTTCAAATATATATATATTCTTTTAGTCTAAATACTTTCATTTAGAAGTGTGTTACTTGACAATCCTGATTTGGCTAGCAATGTGTAAATACATTACTTAGTCATTTATGAGAGTTTGGTGCTAAAGTTAAGCAATTATATGTATTCATGTTTACTATATTCATTTCAGCATTATAGGCTTCAGTGATTTCTAAGGAACTTGAAAGTACATCGAGAGTTATTGTCCTTGCTTAGTCACTGTATTTTGTATTATCCATTTCAGTTAATCTGTTGCAAATTCAAAGTGATGATATCATTGCTTCTACTTGTGTTCTATTGCATGCATCATAATGATACTGTCATTTTTTTAGTCAACATCTATGGAAAGATTACCAGTGTGAGGCACTATGCTAGTGTGCTATGGATCAATCAAACGAAAATGTGACATGATGTCTTTTTTAGAGAGTTCATAGCACAGTGGTACAGACAAATCCATACACAGGCAGGTTAATAAAATGTGCTAAGGATAATGATAGACATGAATTCTAGGTATTATAAAGGCAAAAAATAGGAGTGTGTGTGTATGTGTGTGTAGGAAGGTAGGTAGGTAGTAGAAAAGGACTTTCTAGGAAGAGGTGATAACTGAGGTTGGTTTTATTAAAGAACAATTAGGAATTAAGCAAATGATGAGGAAGAAGGTTGAAATGGGGAAGGTATTCCACATAGAGACAGAGGAGAAACAGCAGGATTGCTAGAGAGGAAAGTGAAAGATAAGACACATACAGAGATGATGAGGGATAGAGCAGAAGGCTAGATGGGGGCCAGGTCACAAAATTCAAATAAGAAGATACTGTCAGAGCTGGAACTGAGACTAGATTATTTACGAGGCTGTTGCACTGTCAGGATGAGAGAGAACTAGGCCAGTGATAGCAGAGGTGGAGAATAGGAAAAACATTCAAGAACTAAGTAGCAAAGTAATCAGAAAGACTCTGGTGAGTTGAATGTGGGAAATACAGGAAACAGAAGAGTTAAGAGACAACTGTGGGGCATAGCATCAATACCAAACACAATAGCGATTACAGAAGAAGGAGGTTTGATGGGAATTGATGACTTCAGTAATTTGAGACTTGAGAATCTGAGGTGTACCAGGAGCGTTCTTGTAGCAAACAGTCAGTGACTCTGGAGAAAGTCCTGGGGTGTAGCTTCAGATTTGGTGTCATTACCCAGTGATATTCAGAACCATGTCAACGGTTCAAGTAACTCAGAAAGAACGTAGAGTTGGTGGAATGTTTCTCAGCTCACTGTGAAGTTGCACTTTTATTTATTTATTTTTTAATAAAGGTTGATGTGGACCATTTTTAAAGTGTTTATTAAATTTGTGACAGTATTGCTTCTTCTTCTTTTAATTGTTTTGGTTTTTTGGCCACAAGGCTTGTGGATCTTAGCTCCACAAACAGGGATCAAACCTCCACCATCTGCACTGGAAGAAGTCTTAACCACTGGATCACCAGGGAAATCCTTGAAGTTACACTTTTAGAGCATTTATCTCACTATTAACTGTAGACTTTAGATGCAGTACCTATCAGGAGTGGATCAACCAACTTGACTTATCATTACTTTAACTATCTTTGGGGTTATTCTCCAAAGTCTAGACATTGAGGCTCATGTTAAGTGAAGAAGCACAAAACAACAACGAAGCAGAGAAGCAAATGAACAGAAGCATCTAAAATGGAATGTGCTGACAGTTTTCCAGGACCATTTCTTACATTCCAGGGGCTGGACAATACCCACAACATACTAATTCTTCAGTTTGCTCCACCTCTTAGGTCAGCTTTTACACCAAACATCCATTTGACAAAGACGTCACTAAAGTTCCAGTGATTGTGTTCATTGTCTAGTACTACATCTTTTGACAATATGCGTCAGGGTAATAATTAGCAATAACACCGTACGATTATTTGTGGAAATTTTTAAGTGGCAGCTGTATTCTTTGATTAACAAAAAACTCACTCAATCTCTATTATTTTCATTGACTTTTAAGTTAAATCAAAACTATTTTCTGAGCAACTTCCAGGAAAGAATCGTGAACAAAACACTTGTAATGACATTTCAGAGCCATGTGTGGCAACCATGCAAATTAGCACTGACACAATTTCCAAGAGTTACTAAAAAGAGGTCTTGTGCAATTGGACAAAATGAGTGGGTGCAAAGCTTTTTTTAAAAATAGGAGCACAACCTCCAAGACTTTCTGTTGTTTTTGCTATGATCCCTTAAACGGAAGAAAGTGCTGTTTCCTTTCTCACAGCAATAGCCTATGAGTAGTGTGGAACCGAGGCATTGTCTAGGAATGAAGGCATAGTCTTGCCTTTGCTTTAGTGACAAATATGGGCTACCCTCACCTCTTCTCTTATGCCCTATGTCCATGGTAAACGGTTTGCTAGAGCAACTCACAATTCTAAGTCCCAACAGTTTCAGCTGGCCACAGCAGTTTTTCATGGTCCATGACACTGCTTCAGCGTCCTTCTAGTCACAAGGCTTAGGAATAAGTAAATTACTTATCAATTTGAGATGACAAGCAAGATGGAAGTCAAGATCGATTGCTGGTCAAGACCTTCCTTTTCTTTTTTAAAAAGTTAATTAATTACTCACTGTATTGGGTCTTCTTTGCTGCGAGCACTCTTTCTCTAGTTGCGGCGAATGTGGGCCACTTTCCAGCTGTGGTGCTTGGGCTTCTCTTTGCAGTGCCTTCTGTTGTCATAGAGCCTGGGTTCTACAGCACGTGGGCTCCAGGAGTTATGGAGCACGGGTTTAGTTGCCCTGTGGCATGTGAAATCTTCCCAGACCAGAGATCGAACCCATGTCCCCTATATTCACAGGCAGATTCTTTAAGCACTGGACCACTAGGGAAGTCTAAGCTTCCTTTTCTACACTGGATTTAAGGTAGGCACCAATGTGATTTTCCTTGACATTTAAAAGTGGGCTGAGAATATAAAGACAACCAGAATTGGGCTCCTCCTTCAAGGAACTCACAGTGGAGAGAGGGAGACACACATGGGCAAAGAGAAGTAAGCGAGGTTCCTTCACATTTAGAGTTTAATCTGATTTCATCATTTAAACAAGAAAGGGGATATGAAAAAAACATGCTCTTAATCTATGTCATCCTATGCAAGTGCATGGCATACAAAGCTTTTACTTCCTGCCTAAACTGATGTCCTTGAGACCAAGGACAGATAAATTATATCATCTGGTCATAGAACAGTATTGAGAATTATCTCTTTGAAATAATACTGTCAAAATGGACTGAGCATTAATAATATAAAAACTTAGCTAGATAGACATAAATAGCCAAAATAAGATGGTTTACTAGAAATCCTGTATTTAACATGGAGTAGATCCAAGCATAACATTGGGATATATAAAGCTACACTATAAGAAATTTAAGAAGGTTCTTCCATAATTGTCAAAGCGAGTCTTGAAAGTGCAAGGTCCAGCCAAGGACTCCAAAGTTAAAGAGGTTTGCGGGAAAAGTGGAAGAGATTCAACAGAGAGTCACAGAGATGATTAAAGGGTTGGAAAAATAGGAGCTAGAAATTATTTAGCCTAAGTTAGAGAAGACTACCAGGTTTCTTAATAACAGTATTCAAGCAAAGGAGAGGTTGTTATATACAAGATGATGAACAGCTGCTTTCTATCTCAACTGGAGAGTGGACAGAAGAAACAGACTTTGATTACAGCATGACAGATCTAAGTTAGATATAAAGAAGAACTTTTTGAGAATGATGATTCCTGGATGAGAGACATTCTCGAGATTTTCTTGCACTTTTCCCTTAAATAATGTGTTTCACTGGGTTCTTTCTTAATTTTCTATCTCTTCTCACTTTACATGTTCTCCTCAGTTTATTTCATTTATTCTGGCTTTAATTACCCATTCATTATAAGCTGATAAGTATTCATCTCTAAATATTTCCAATCTAGACTACTTTCTACATGTCTCCTGAACATCAGACTTCTTTTACTTTTTCATAACTGATAACCTCTGTATCTCCAGTTTCATTCTCTGGTCTATATGATGGTTGACCGTTTCTATCTAAAAGCAAGCCTATTGTGTCATTTCTTTGTCTACAGGCTTCTAACTGGTTCCATTACTCACTTGCTTTCTATTATTTGGTCCCTTCACCTCGTCAGTATCATCTCCTATCCGAAATGTTATTAACCCCAAGATAATCTCACTTCCTTCATCCCACTGTGCTTTTATGTACTTGCGCTTTTCAAAGTTCCTGTACTCTTCACTCCTTCTGGAATACGTCTTCCCACTTCTTTTTGTGGTCAACTTCTACACTTCAGTTCCAGGAATTTTTCTCTGACCTTACCATGTTGGACTTGCAACCCTCAATAAATGTTCGTGAATTTCCATGAAAACTTTCTTTGAATAATTTAATGTTGAAGTTATTATGAATAAGAGGATTCCAGGGACTTCCCTGGGCTTCCCAGGTGGCGCTAGTGGTAAAGTACCCGCCTGCCAACACAGGAGACGTAGGAAACATGGGTTTGATCCCTGGGTCGGGAAGCTCCCCTGGAGAAGGGCATGGCAGTCCACTCCAGTATTCTTGCCTGGAGAATCCCCATGGACAGAGGAGCCTGGTGTGTTACAGTCCACAGGGTCACAAAGAGTCGAACATGACTGAAGCAACTTAGCACAGCACAACACAGGGAATTAGATCCCACATGATGCAACTAAAAATTCCACGTGCCGAAACCAAGTTTGAAGATCCAGAATGCTGCAACTAAAAGCTGGTGAAACCAAATAAGTAAAATTGAAGAAAAAAAAAGCCTTCCAGGCTTCAGATTCAATAACTGATTATTTAGAAAACATCTCAGTTAAGCAGCTCACTAACAGATCTTGTGACCTTCAGATGTGGTACATACACCAGACTATTCACATCACACTGGATACAGGATGCTCCTCCTTTACTACTGCTTGTAGGATCCTCTCAGGCATTTCCCTATTACTCTTCTGGTACTGAACCCAAGACCATTTCTTTCCTCTCTTGTAGCTTAGCACAGTCTTCACATATACTTAGGTACTTCATGTTCATCATACAAGATTCCTCTGAGGCAGGTTTAGTACGCCCATTTCACAAGTGAAAAAGTCACCACCTATATGAGGCAGGTGATGTGTAATGCAAGTGTGTGTGTGTTCACATATATACTTGTTTATGATACATATATACCCCATGTGCTCTAGCCATGAACATCTAAAAAAAGACAAACCCTCTAAATCAAATATCCAAAAGGATGAATTCATAATTTTACCCCTAAACTTTGTTCTTCTGACTAACCATCTTGGGGAATGGTGTCAGAAGCCTACGAGTGATCCTCAGAACTTTTTCAAAAAATTTATTTATTTGGCTGCACTGGATCTTAGTTGTGGCAAACAGGATTTTCGATCTTTGTTGCAGCACATGGGATCTTTAATTGTGGCATTTGAACTCTTAGTTGAGGCATGTGAGATCTAGTTTCCTGACCAGGGATCCAACTTGGATCCCCTGCATTGGAGAGCATGAAGTCTTAGCCACTGGATCACCAGGGATTCCATACTTTGTTCTTTTTTAATCCTTATATTCAATCCATCACCAACTCCCATGGATTATTCCTCCTAAATATTTCTCAAATATATCCGGTTCTCTCTACCTTAACCATGACCAACGTAGCCCAAACTTTCATCATCTTTTTTTTTTTTTGGCCATGTTTCATAGCTTGCAGGATCTTAGCTCCTCAACCAGGGATATTGAAGCCACACCAGTGGAAGCAAGGAGTCCTAACCAATGGAACGCCAGGAAATTCCCTCATCATCTCTTCTAATAGCTTCTATTTCCTCTAGCCCTACTCCTATACATTTTCTATAGCCAAGATGATCTCAGCATCCAAATCTGTTCCTGGTACTTTCATGCTACCCTTCTCTCCCATCTCATTCAAAAGCCCATCAGCAGCTTCTCATTGTTCTTATCAAAAAGACAAACTGACAGCTGCTACACAATGGATCCCACCCACTTCATCTGAAGCCCACTTTATCTCCCATCCTGCTCCCCCCTCAGCTGCTCCAGCCACTCAGGCCTGTTTTCCAGCCTTCGAATAGGTGATGGCCCACCCCTCTGCAAACCTCCATGCAGGCTGGAAAGCCATCTTTTCGATGTCACTGAGTTAACTCTTCACCGTCCTGCTGTTGGCCACTCAAGAGACACCTTCCCAGAGAAATTTGCTCAATTACCCTTGGGAGTCAAATCAAATTGTTCTAAGTTCCAAAAGCATCATGTTGTCCACCTTCTTGTCTCCACTCTTATCTTTACTTTTGTTTTTGGGGGATTAATTAATTGCCAGCCTCCTGCCTTAGATTGTAGTAAGCTTCATGAGAGCAAGAACTGTGTCTGCCCTTGCTTGTCATTTTATCTCCAGTACTGAGTGCAGCACTTGGCATGCAGTAAGAATTTTAACAGTTAAGTAAATTAATTTGTTGGTTGATATTTTCCCCACATTGAGTTAAGTGCTTTACATATATCATCTTATTACATTTTTGAAGCAGATTTATGAGGTTGCTACCATTCTATGATTAGCTCCATACAAATGAGTAAATAACAGGATCAGGAGATAATAGGTGATTTTCCCAAATTTCACAATAGGCACACTAAAGTCCTCTGCAGTAAAACTGCATGTGTGACTGCTGCCCATCATTGGTAGATGTCCTTGTAGATGTAAACATATTAACTAAAGTGCCGTTACTGAGCAGCAGGTGAGAGGAAAGAAATCTCTGAATCACGAATAGATCACTTATGTGTCTCTTGAGCAAACCTGAAAATCCTGAAACATTTAAGCGTCATCAACAGAATCCCACAGCTGTTAGATCAGGGTACTTAAAAAACAGAAGAAAAGAGTGGGCGGTATCTGAATTGTACTTGTTCAATGAGCCTGATTGTTTCACTAACCAGTGAGGCATAATAACTTAGCAGAGCACAACACTGACTATGACTGGCCTGGGAAAACACAACCCAAAGGGTGAAAAAAAAATATTATCAAGCCACAATTTTAATAACTTGATTGTCATTGAACCAACAGGAAAAAAACTTACCTCATTTACGCTTTGTACATGCCCAAAACACTACGAGCCACTGTAGTGTGGCTGCTTTGAGCAAGTCTATCCAAAGGCACTTAGGAATTTTTACTTCCCCACCCACACTGTCTAGTCTAAACCTTCTGAGAACACAGATACAACAGCACAGTTATTCTTAATGGTTCTTGTTTCAAGAGTTATAACTCAAACTTCAAGGCAAATTTTATGTTAGTTGATCACAAATGTTTAAAAGAGTTTCCTCTTCATTTCCGGAAGTTGTGTTACGGATTTTTTAAAGTATGACATCATCTTTTATGAAATTATTGCCATTGTGATTGTGGAATTCTCAGTATACCTGAGAGTTAGGAGGCTGATGGGTGTGTAGTCTTCAGGGTACTATACAGAGGGTTGTTAGAAGTCTTATTAGGCAGGACTTCAAGAGGTGGCAATAACTATATCTCAATAATACCACCTCAGATCTCCAATTCCAGTATGGGGATCCCTAAACTGGACTTGACTGCAATATTTAAAATCTATTAGGAGGACTTCGATGGTGGTCCAGTGGTTATGACTCCACACTCCCAATGCAAGGGGAGTTTGCTTGATTCCTGGTTGAGGAGCTAAGATCCCACAGGCTGCAGCTAAGAGTTGCCATGCCACAACTGAAAAAGAGCCCACATGCTGCAACTAAGACTTGGCACGGCCAAATAAATAAACAGAAATATCTTTTAAAAATCTATTAGACTTTGGACACTACCTCAAACCAATCAAATTTAGAAGAGACTGACAATTCATCATTTTCAACAGAGGATTTATCTGGCAGGATAAACTACCTCTTTAAGAAGGAAATATCTTCCTACTGGGTGACTACATAGGAGACTCAGTAAAAAATCAGATTGTTGGATGAGTCACTATTAGGAATTAGATGTTAACTAAGAAATATCTGATTCAGTCATTCCTTTACTGAAAAATCTTTCATTGCTTTCAGGATAAAGTACTTTTAAAATCTTTCCTACTCCTTTCTTTTCAAATCTCAATTCAGGTATTTTTGTAGTACATACACACATTGAGCTATTAAAATTTCCTTACCAGTAAGATAAATTTTCTTTTATTTTGACCACAGCCATATCTATATCTCAAAACCCTGCTCAAGGATCTATATTCCCTCAGTTCAGTTCAGTTCAGTCCCTCAGTCATGTCTGATTCTTTGAAACCCCATGGACTGAGCACACTAAGATTCCCTGTCCATCACCCAACTCTAGGAGCTTGCTCAAACTCATGCCCATCGAGTTACTGATGCCATCCAACCATCTCATCCTCTGTTGTCTCCTTCTTCTCCCACCTTTAATCTTTCCCAGCATCAGGGTCTTTTCAAATGAGTCAGTTCTTCCCATCAGGTGGCCAAAGTATTGGAGCTTCAGTTTCAGCATCAGTCCCTTCATTGAATATTCAGGACTGATTTCCTTTAGGACTGACTGGTTTGATCTTCTTGCTGTCAAAGGGACTCTCAAGTCTTCTCCAACGCCATAGTTTGAAAACATCAGTTCTTTGGCATTCAGCTTTCTTCACAGTCCAACTATCACATCCATACATGACTACTGGAAAAATCATAGCTTTGACTAGACGGAACTTTGTCAGTGAAGTAACGTCTTGCTTTTTAATATGTTGTCTAGGTTGGTCAAATTTTTTCTTCCAAGGAGCAAGCGTCTTTTAATTTCATGGCTGCAGTCACCATCTGCAGTGATTCTGGAGACCAAGAAAATAAAGTCTTCACTCTTTCCATTGTTTCCCCATCTATTTGCCATGAAGTGATGGGACCGGATGCCATTATCTTAAGTTTTCTGAATGTTGCGTTTTAAGCCAGCTTTTTCACTCTCCTCTTTCACGTTCATCAAGAGGCTCTTTAGTTCTTCACTTTCTGCCATAAAGGTGGTACATCTGTATATCTGAGGTCATTGATATTTCTCCCGGCAATTTTGATTCTGGCTTGTGCTTCATCCAGCTTGGCATTTCGCATGATGTACTCTACATATAAGTTAAGTAAGCAAGGTGATAATATACTGCCTTGACGTATTCCCTTAGCAATTTGGAACCAGTCTGTTGTTCCATGTCCATTTCTAACTGTTGCTTCCTGACCTGCATACAGGTTTCACAGGAGGCAGGTAAGGTGGTCTGGTATTCCCATCTCTTTAAGAATTTTCCAGTTTGTTGTGATCCACATAGTCAAACACTTTAACACAGTCAGTGAAGCAGAAGTAGATGTGTTTCTGGAATTCTCTTGCTCCAATGCATCCAATGCATGTTGGCAATTTGATCTCTGCTTCCTCTACCTTTTCTAAATCCAGCTTGAACACCTGGAAGTTCTCTGTTCATGTACTATTAGAGCCTTCAGTTCAGTTCAGTTCAGTCACTCAGTCGTGTCTGACTCTTTGCGACCCCATGAATCACAGCACGCCAGGCCTCCCTGTCCATCACTGACACCCAGAGTTCACTCAGACTCATGTCCATAGAGTCAGTGACACCATCCAGCCATCTCATCCTCTGTCGTCCCCTTCTCCTCCTGGCCCCAGTTCCTCCCAGCATCAGAGTCTTTTCCAATGAGTCAACTCTTTGTATGAGGTGGCCAAAGTATTGGAATTTCAGCTTCAGCATCATTCCCTCCAAAGAAATCCCAGGGCTGATCTCCTTCAGAATGGACTGGTTGGATCTCCTTGCAGTCCAAGGGACTCTCAAGAGTCTTCTCCAACACCACAGTTACCCCCAATCCCTCCCAGCATCAGAGTCTTTTCCAATGAGTCAACTCTTCTCATGAGGTGGCCAAAGTACTGGAATTTCAGCTTTAGCATCATTCCCTCCAAAGAAATCCCAGGGCTGATCTCCTTCAGAATGGACTGGTTGGATCTCCTTGCAGTCCAAGGGACTCTCAAGAGTCTTCTCCAACACCACAGTTCAAAAGCATCAATTCTTTGGCCCTCAGCCTTCTTCACAGTCCAATTCTCACATCCATACATGACCACAGGAAAAACCATAGCCTTGACTAGACGGACCTTTGTTGGCAAAGTAATGTCTCTGCTTTTTAATATGCTGTCTAGGTTGGTCATAACTTTTCTTCTAAGGAGTAAATGTTTTTTAATTTCATGGCTGCAATCACCATCTGCAGTGATTTTGGAACCCCCCCATAAAAGAAAGTCTGACACTGTTTCCACTGTTTTCCCATCTATTTGCCATAAAGTGATAGGACCAGATGCCATGATCTTCATTTTCTGAATGTTGAGCTTTAAGCCAACTTTTTCAGTCTCCTCTTTCACTTTCAAGAGGCTTTTTAGTTCCTCTTCACTTTCTTCTGAATTATCAATGTATAATTTTTTTCTTCCTGCATATGACATAACAATTAAAAAAATTTTTTTAAGCTGGTGTCCATCTCTTGATTAGCTTAGTCTTTGATCTGTCATACCCTGGTATATGCATTATTCAACTAGCCTTTTGAACTAGGCAAGTCACTTTCTTACCCACTAGGCTAAAACTAGAGAAAATATATTCATAGACTCACATGTATATTTCTGTATGGATGGACATATTTAAGTATACACATGTTGCATAGAAATATATAATGCATGTGCACATGCGTACAGGCTTCCCAAGTGACTCAGTGATAGAGAATCCACCTGCCATGAAGGAGACGTGGGTTCCATCCCTGGGTCGGAAAGATCCCCTGGAGAAGGAAATGGCAACCCACTCCAGCATTCTTGCCTTGAGAATCCCACGGACAGAGGAGCCTGGTGGGCTATAGACCATGGGGTCATAAAGAGTTGGACACGACTTACAAGTGACCAAAAGCAACGGCACATGCATATACATCACAGACACACACATCCCCTAGTTTTCTTGGTTTCCTTTTCTTCCCCTGAGATGGAGAAGCTTTGATATTGTTGACAGCAACATGAACTGAAGGGAAATATTTGCATCTCATAATGGAAAATTGTATCCTGGCCTCATAGTAGACATCTAATGCATCTGGGAACAGAAAGAAAAACCAAACAGTTAAATTCCTATATTAAAATCAATGTATGTATTTCTATCCCATGTGTGCACATGTACAGATGCACGTTACTATATATTAGGTTTTTGTTTTGAATTAATTTCAAAGTTTTTTACTTCTAAATATGGAATAATTGTATGTATTATTCTATATCTCATTTCTTTTCATTTTCTCTTATTTTATAGCCTGATAATTTTCTGTGTTAGATATTGTGTTTTTGAGTTATAGTTGAGTTATGCCTTTATATAATTAGACTATCATTTATTTAACAGATTGCTGGACTGTACGCTTATACAAGCAAGAACCGTGTCTAATTCAGCTTTCTATTTCTTCATCATCAAACACAGAGCTGAGTGCCCAATAACTACATAGATGAAAGAATGTCTGATTTGACTTTTTATATAATCAGTTATATAAAATGTATTAATTTTGGAAAAGTCACTTTTGTACCTGATACTTGGAATGGTATAGCTTTTATGTCATTAATCAAGGTTGGTGATAGCCATCATCCTCCTTATTTGATGTCTGTGAGATTATTTCCTTTTTCTTTTTTTTTCTTTTTCCTTTTTCTTTTGTATCTTTCCCATCTCTTCTTATTAAGCTTAGGCTTTCGTTTACCTTCTAGAACATTCAGAATCTATGTACAATAGCTGTTTTTATGTGGTGCTCAGGTGTTTAGTCACGTCTGACTCTCTGCAACCCCATGAACTGTAGCTTTCCAGGCTCCTCTGTCCATGGGATTTCCCAGGCAAGGATGCTGGTTATTCAGCTTTCTATTTCTTCATCATCAAACACAGAGCTGAGTGCCCAATAACTACATAGATGAAAGAATGTCTGATTTGACTTTTTATATAATCAGTTATATAAAATGTATTAATTTTGGAAAAGTCACTTTTGTACCTGATACTTGGAATGGTATAGCTTTTATGTCATTAATCAAGGTTGGCGATAGCCATCATCCTCCTTATTTGATGTCTGTGAGATTATTTCCTTTTTCTTTTTTTTCTTTTTCCTTTTTCTTTTGTATCTTTCCCATCTCTTCTTATTAACCTTAGGCTTTCGTTTACCTTCTAGAACATTCAGAATCTATTTATAATAGCTGTTTTTGTGTGGTGCTCAGGTGTTTAGTCATGTCTGACTTTCTGCAACCCTATGAACTGTAGCTTTCCAGGCTCCTCTGTCCATGGGATTTCCCAGGCAAGGATGCTGGTGTGGGTTGCCATTTCCTTCTGTAGGGAATCTTCCCAACCCAGAGACTGAACCGTGTCTCACGCCTCGTGCATTGGGAGGCAGATTCTTTACCACTGAGCCACCCAGGAAGCCTTCATCGACCAATTCTGTTATATGTGATGACTCAAAGTGTCCTTTGGGTTAGTTTTTTGCCCCTTGATGGGCCATATTTTTCTGTTTCTCTGCATGCCTAGTAATTCTTTGATGGATGCCAGACATTGTGAATTTTACATTATTAGGTACTAGAATTTTTCTTGTTTTCCTTTCAATATTTTAAAAATAGTTTAATTTATTCAGAGACTTTCTTTGAATCTAGAGTAATTGGATCTCAAGCAGCCTTTGGTGTGGAGATAATTTTATCCTACTTCTGAATCAGTACCCTACTGGGACCTTTACCCAAGTACATTGCATGGTTTCCCCTGTCTGGCTATTGGAAATCTGATCTGTTCCCAGAGCTTTGCGAGCTTCAGAAATGGTTCCACCTGCTCCTCCTCTCATCCAGAGTCTTGAGGTGAGCCATCCAAAGGTCTCCAGAGCGCCCTCTCTCTGATTAGCTCCTTCCTCCCCAGTGTTCAGCCCTGTAATTTCCAGCTACCTCAGCCTCCTCAAACACTGAACTCAGGTACCCCCTTGGGCTCTGAGTTTCTCTCTCCTGAGGTAAATCCCTGAAACTTAGACAGCAGACTGGGGCGATTGATATTTTTCACTTCCTCTGTCTCCATTCTCTCAGTAATCACTGTCTTCTACTTCCCATTGTCCAGTGCCTGAAAATTGTCATTCATATGTTCTGTCTTTTTTGAACACTTATTTTTGTTTATTTATTTACTTGTCTCTGCTGGATCTTAGCTGCAGGATGTGGGATCTCATCGCCCCACCACAGATCGAAGCTGGGCCCCCTGCTTTGGGAGTGAGGAGTCTTACTTAGCCACTGGACTGCCAGGAAAGTCCTGTCTTACCTTTCAGTTGCTTGTAAATGGTTCCACCTGCTCCTCCTCTCATCCAGAGTCTTGAGGTGAGCCATCCAAAGGTCTCCAGAGCGCCCTCTCTCTGATTAGCTCCTTCCTCCCCAGTGTTCAGCCCTGTAATTTCCAGCTACCTCAGCCTCCTCAAACACTGAACTCAGGTACCCCCTTGGGCTCTGAGTTTCTCTCTCCTGAGGTAAATCCCTGAAACTTAGACAGCAGACTGGGGCGATTGATATTTTTCACTTCCTCTGTCTCCATTCTCTCAGTAATCACTGTCTTCTACTTCCCATTGTCCAGTGCCTGAAAATTGTCATTCATATGTTCTATCTTTTTTGAACACTTATTTTTGTTTATTTACTTACTTATCTCTGCTGGATCTTAGCTGCAGGATGTGGGATCTTGTCGCCCCATCACGGATCGAAGCTGGGCCCCCTGCTTTGGGAGCGAGGAGTCTTACTTAGCCACTGGACTGCCAGGAAAGTCCTGTCTTACCTTTTAGTTGCTTGAGGCAGAAGGTTTGATTCTTTATTTTTCACTTCCTCTGTCTCCATTCTCTCAGTAATCACTGTCTTCTACTTCCCATTGTCCAGTGCCTGAAAATTGTCATTCATATGTTCTGTCTTTTTTGAACACTTATTTTTGTTTATTTATTTACTTGTCTCTGCTGGATCTTAGCTGCAGGATGTGGGATCTCATCTCCCCACCACAGATCGAAGCTGGGCCCCCTGCTTTGGGAGTGAGGAGTCTTACTTAGCCACTGGACTGCCAGGAAAGTCCTGTCTTACCTTTCAGTTGCTTGAGGCAGAAGGTTTGATTCTATCCCTGTTGCATCCTCATGACTAGAAGCAGAAGGTTTCGAGTCTTTTTAAAAAGTATGCCTGTGTGCTTTCTCTAAAGACATACTCCGTATAAATCTGAGGCTATGGTATGAATGACTTTACTAGGAACGTTGAAAAGAACAGTAATAAGCCCACCAATTATTGAGCACCTAATACATACCAAATACTCAAAATACTTTCTTTCAATTACTTTTCTGCAAGCGAAATATTATTTACTTGGTGTTAGAGACAAGGGAACTGAGCCTGGGTGATGTTTGTTAACTTAACCTGAGGTTACTCAGGTAGAAGGAGGCAGTGCTGGAACTGAAATCCAGGTCTTGTATAAATCTGAGGCTATGGTATGAATGACTTTACTAGGAACGTTGAAAAGAACAGTAATAAGCCCACCAATTATTGAGCACCTAATACATACCAAATACTCGAAATACTTTCTTTCAATTACTTTTCTGCTAGCGAAATATTATTTACTTGGTATTAGAGACAAGGGAACTGAGCCTGGGTGATGTTTGTTAACTTAACCTAAGGGTACTCAGGTAGGAGGAGGCAGTGCTGGAATTGAAATCCAGGTCTGGCTGCCTAAACTATTTCTATTCCATCGGGAACTGGGAGGAAATAATTAAAGCAAAATCTACATTTTTACCTCAAGTTAGCCCTATCTTTACACTTTTATTTTTAAAGATAAATACCTTAGGTGGAAATATATCTTAGAGATTGGGGAGAAGTGATGATTGTAGAGATTTATTTTTGTTTTGCATTGAAGTTTAAAAGATTTCAGTTATTTAATTTTTATGCATATCATTGTGCTTGAAATCTGGAGATTTCTATTAAACCTTACCGTTTTAGGACTTGAGGTCCAGTGATCTGAGATCTGTACTACAATGTAACCAGAAATAGTTTAGTAACATAAAGT
>SJYC01024079.1:0-34085 GCA_006408675.1 Madoqua kirkii | reverse complement strand
GCCCCCCCCCTCCTTCTCCGCGCGGGACGCTGCCGGGAGCGCCGCGGGGCGGGGGTGGAGGACGAGGAGGCGGCGGCCCGGCGGGCGGCGGCGGCGGACGCGTGAGGCAGCCCCGGGGAGCGAGCGCGAGCCGGGCGGGAGGGCGAGGCCGAGCCCCGCGAGACCGGAACGCCCGCGGTGGGGGCGGGAGCGAAACGGAGGGGGAGCGGCGGGGAGCGCGCGGGACGCGGCCCGAGGCCGGGCGCGAGCCGGGGCACCGGGCGGCGGCGGCGGCGCGCGCCATGTCGTTCAGTGAAATGAACCGCAGGACGCTGGCGTTCCGAGGAGGCGGGTTGGTCACCGCCAGCGGCGGCGGCGGCTCCGCGAACAATAACGTTGGCGGGGAGGCCTCGGCTTGGCCCCAGCAGCCCCAGCCAAGACAGCCCCCGCCGCCAGCGCCGCAGCCGCTCAATGGGCGGGGGGCCGACGAGGAAGTGGAATTGGAGAGCCTGGAGCCCCAAGACCTGGAGGCCTCCGCCGGGGCTGCCGCCGCCGCCGAGGAAACCAAGGAGTTGCTGCTCCCCCAAGACGCGGGCGGCCCCACCTCGCTGGGCGGCGGTGGCGCCGGGTCCCCCTGCTAGCGGAAAGGAACCGTCGGACTCTGGCCTTTCGAGGCGGCGGCGGCGGCGGGGGGCTCGGCAACAATGGCAGTAGCCGCGGCCGCCCCGAGACCTCGGCGTGGCCCCTGAGGCATTTCAATGGGCGAGGGTCGGCGGCCGTGGAGCTGGAGCTGGACGCGCTGGAGGGGAAGGAGTTGATGCCGGACGGCGCGTCCCTGAGCGACAGCACCGAGGACGAAGAGGAGGGGGCGAGCCTGGGCGACGGCAGCGGGGCGGAAGGAGGCAGCTGCAGCAGCAGCAGGCGGTCGGGCGGCGATGGCGGGGACGAAGCGGAGGGCAGCGGTGTGGGAGCTGGAGAAGGAGAGACTGTCCAGCACTTCCCGCTTGCGCGGCCCAAGTCCCTAATGCAGAAGCTTCACTGCTCCTTCCAGACCTCCTGGCTCAAAGATTTTCCCTGGCTGCGCTATTCCAAGGATACTGGCCTTATGTCTTGCGGCTGGTGCCAAAAGCCCCCCGAGGACGGAGGAAGCGGGGATCTGCCCCCAGCGGGGCACGACGAGCTTTCGCGAGGGACCCGCAACTACAAGAAAACCCTCCTCCTGAGGCACCACGTCTCTACCGAGCACAAACTCCACGAAGCCAACGCCCAGGTACGATATATGTTGCTCCTGCTTTTTCAGATCTTTGGGGGAAAGGTTTATCAGCTAAAACTCACTCTCCTGGGTGAAGACATCTTTCCTGTTGGGGGAGAGGTGTGGGGAACTTAGGCCTGGGGGATTCGAAAGCCTGGGAATAAGTTTTCAAAAGTTAATCGGAGAAGTTGGGGGGAGGGGGGGAATGACAATTTTCTAATCGTAGCGCTGAATTTGATTTAATTTTTTTTCATGACTCAGATTTCTGTGCCGGTCAGATTGAATCAGAAGGAAAGTTTAATAAGCGAGGTTGAAGGTTTTAACCCTGTAAGGTTGGCTTTGTGGTTAGAATGTTATTAGCTGTGATTTTAGAAAAGCTGCTTTAATGTTGGTAGTCTTTTAGCGTGCTGTTGGAAGTCAAATCTGGTAACTATTTGAAGAATGAATTAAACTCTTTCCTTAACCTTTGACGGAGTAGTATGTAAATGTAGAGGAAGCTATTTGTATAAGACTTCGTGAATGATTATACTAAATTCATCTCCTTAAACTTTTTGTTGAACTTCTCTTTCCAGAGGTATGCTTTTGGTAAATTGTGGTAGTTTTTACTTGCTTCCTTCTCTCCAGATTTCTGTGCTGAGATTTTCTGTAATCCCCTTTTCAAAAAGTTCTCATGTAAATGTAGTTCACTTTAAACTTAGGATATTTGAAATGTTGACTGTAAAGTTACTTCTACCAACTAGTTGATTCGAACTGGTAGAGAATGTATTTACCAAAATCATAAGTTCTTAGTTATAAAACAGGTAAACGGTACTTCTTAAATCTTGTCTTAGTATTTCTGAACTAAAGATAATAGTCTTATCATTTTGATAACCTCTTTCCAAGCCAAGCAGATGTTAATCAGTCCTAAGACAACCTGTGGTTGTGGATGGAATTCATTCTTTTGTATCGGTAGCCAGGCATTGATTTCAGAAAGTCACCTTTCAGATACTAGTCCCTTTGTGTGTTGGAGTGATCTTGCTGTTTAAAACACTTTTAGTGGAGTTAATTAGGCACTGTCTAATAACCTCGTAGCCCAGAAATTTCTCAGAAGTTGAGACTTAAACATTAAGGCATAGGGTTGTTTTTCTCAGGGGGGCAATGGCAACAGTTTTTTTCACAACTTTTAGTTGCCTAAGCCCTACAAGGAAGGTCAGTTAAAGATGTAAGGCCCGGAAAGGTTAAGTAAATCGTCCCAAGTCTTACAGTTCTTGGTTATAAATGAGACTAGCCTTTATAAAGAATGTTGCAATGGAGGAAGAAAAAAGGTTTTGGAATAAAATCTAGGTTCACATCTCAGCTTTCTGCAGTTACTAGCTTTGTGACCAAACACAAATGTCCCTTATTTTGGCAGGTAATTATTCTGTTCCCATTTTACAGAAGAGGAGTCTAGAGGCTTCAACGCATTATATATTCCTGAAGTTAAGTAGAGGGCTTGTGAAAATGAAAGTATGCTTTTCTAAGTGATGAGTTGGTTATTTAGAAAAATCTAAAACGACAAACTGAATTTCCTTAATTCAGTGGATCAGTTATTCTTCTTCAGTGTAGTCTGTGTAGGCAGATCTGAATGGGAGTGCAAATTATTACAATTAGCTGCTTAGTGAACCAGAAATCGGAGGAACGGGGAATTAGTTGGATAACCTTATGATAGATTTAGCATGGTGTATTCCTCTCCCCTAGGCATATATCTGGATTAGGGAATTCATCCCTAGGTAAAACCTTTTCTAAACTTAATCCCTGAATTATCCCTCCCTTACCCTTTGCCCCCTTGGAACTCCCTTTTTACAGTATAATCTGCAGACCAACTTCTTTCTCTTAGGACATTATATCATTAGACTGAGAATAATACAATTTAGTAAGTCATTCCTGTTTGTCTAAGGCTATTTATTGGTTCCCTTGATTGGATTTTGGATATTTCCACTCTGAACTGATCCTAATCATTTCTATTTTCATTCTAAGCTTAGTTTGGGGTATTACCTTGTAATTGACCCCAGGTACCACCTATAGGATCTTTTTTGTCTTGTTAATACATGAGTGACAGGTTCAAGAACTTACTTATTTCTTCCTATGCACAGTTAATTATTTTTTTTCATTGCCCTGCAGCTTTTGGTTACCTGTAGGAGGCAGTATAACACAGTCTGTAAGAGCATTCTTGAGCTTAAAATAGGGGCACCTGAGTCCTAATCCTCTTTCTTGACAGGCAAATGAGTTAACTTCCAGTTTCTTCATGTATGCAAAGTGTATATGCCAGCACCTAGTCACTTAGTAAATGATAACCATTATTATTAGCACCATTACTTATTTTCTTTGGACATAACTATAATTCTGTAGGGTTGGGGGAACTGGCACTTCATGCCTCAATGTTACCAGTTTTCTCAGTTTGCAAGCCACTTAAATCTCATGGAATCACTCTTGATTCTAGAGAACAAACCAGTTTTTTTCATGCTTTTAGAGACTTTGGCCATTCAGGTTCTTTGAACATTCTCATCACACATGCAGTTTTTCTCATCTTCATGAAGAATATCTTGGCATGAGCTTTCTCCTGCCTTAAAATTACTGAAATAGTTTTGTAGTTCCTCGGGCAAGAATTAAGTTTAAAGTTGGGATCCATTCACTCCCTTTATCCCCTCTCCCCACTTTTTTTCTTTAATTTTAAGGAGTCTGTTTTTGTGAGGAGTTTAGCCAAATCTTAGTATGTGAATAAGGGTTACTTTACTTTTTATTATGATTTCTGTAAAGGGAAACATGGTGGTGGCCAAGAGACTGTGGTATATTCTTTTTTCGCAGGGGGGTGGGGCTGCCTTGCTACTTGTGGGCAGGACCCCTGACTAGGAATGGAACCTGTGTCCCCTGCAGTGGAAGTAACTACTGTACTGCCAAGGAATTCCCAGGGGCCCATTCTTAAAACCTTTGATATTCTGTTATTTTGATGTTGATTGTTAAGGATTGCTCATGCAAGAAGTCTGCAGATGCTCTCAGAATCTGTTCTGCAGCATTCTATTGCTGAAAGATCCTTGTATTTTATAAGGATGTAAGGGACGACATATAATTTCTATTTTGAGTAACAATGGACTATATATATCTTGAGAGTCTGGTTCAGTGATTAGCTTATATAAGATTTGACCATTTGGCCCAGAGGACTTTAAAATTGCTTTAATAACACTGATTACCACTGTATCTTGGTTCAGATCACTTTCTACCCAGTTGGGAAATTTTCATCACCTAAATCACACATTCTGTCAACTCTTTCCAGTTTAGTAAGCCTAAAACATGTGTTCAAGTGTGTTACTGTTATAAACTTAAGTAACCTTTCCAGAAAGTAAATACTTAATTTAGATCAGTGTTCTGATTAAAATTACTAATTGGAATATGTTGGTGAGCAGCAAAAGCAAAGGTGAGACAGAGCTACCAGCTTTCTTTGCATTTGGCAAAAATTAAATTGTTTTTTTAAACATTTTGGTAGAAAGACTGAAAGCCTTTCACTGGGAAAGATAAATAGATATTACAGACAACCACAGAGCCTACGATCCATTAAATAACCGATTTGTGTAATATTTATATAGGTTCTAGCAGTCATTTGTTGTATTTTTAAAAGCGGATTACTTTTCTCTTTTGTTTTTGACTATATAATGTGTCTAGGTACTTCTTTCTCCCTCTTAAAATATACCTATTAGGTAGATTCCAATGCACTGGAGATAAACCTATGTAAATAAGACATTTTTCTGACCTCAAGAAACTTGTATTCTAGTAAGGAGAGAGAGAGACATTGCAGTAAAATGATAGCTACCATTTTAGAAATATATTCAAGTTACAGTTAAGATACTAAAGGAAATCGTCATCCTATTTGTGAAAGATTGGGAGAAGCTTGTAGAATTGGATCCTAACTTGTGTTAAATGAGTAAGTGTTGAAGAGGGGAGGGCATTCTAGGCGTTGCAGTTGGTAACAGCTTGAGCATAATGGAAATTGATGCCTTGATGTGTCTGAGAAGTAGATGATTTAATTCAGCAGGATGAAAAATCAAGTTTGAGTGGGTAGACTGCAGGTTATGGATGATTCTTTCATGTTGAAATGATTGTATTTTTTCTGTTGGGCAAACCATTTAGCAGTTTTAAGCAGAGGAGAGCCACGATGAAATATGTGTAAGTTGATGTGTAGGAGCACCTGTTGGTATGTATGTGGTTTTTGAGGAGAGCTGGTAATAGAGCATATTTTTGGCACATAAAATTGGTTGGAAGTTGTAATCACCTGAAGACGTCTACCCCACACCTATAGATTTACAATTTCTGGGGATAGTATTAATACTTAAATTTCAAGAGAAAATGTCACACTCAAGGAGATCAGAGAAGAGATACTGATTTCAAAGGAGATATTCCTTTCTTTATCTACTGACATACATAATTTGTCAGTACTGCTAGCATGCATAAATAAATGCTCATGCTCACTGTTTGGCCTTGTTTGTCCTCATACTAGAAATGGAGTTTGAGTTTTAGAATTTGGGTTTGTAAATGGACATTGATATTTTTATTCTTTCAGTATACCATTCCAGTGGGTTGCTGCAACAAAAGATTTTTATGTTTTTAATGCATTCATTTTACACTTTGTTTGAATATGTTTTTTTCCTACTAATCCATTTATCAAAAGGAGACTGGAGTTCTGGGTAGGGCCTTAAGTACTTGGTTTTTTTAAGCCAGTAATAGTTTCTACTGATAGCTAACTGCCGCTGAATTTCTCTCTCCTTCTGTCCCTCTCAGAAGAGTGGGGAGACTGGGTAGTGTGATCTTGGGTTCTCTACAGTAGCTGGTGTTATCCAGTTCTCCCAGCTGGAATGCTGTGAACACGCTACGATCTCCCTCCACACCTCTGTCTTGAAATCAATTAATCACTCAAGTTTGGGTTTTACTTTAGAAATTTCCCAGGCTCTGCCTCACTTCCCGTCCCCCCATCACTGTTACCTGTCTTACCTAGTTAAGGTCCTTATTTGTTGTAGGTATGCTGCACACCTAACAGTGGCTTGTGCTGGTCACAGTATTTCCAGTGTCATCCCCTGGAAATTACCCTCCACTTTGCTACCACAGTCATCTCTATCAGTTGATTCAGTCAGATCATTCTACAGCTCTGTAGGCACCTATACCAGTGGTCCTTAATTTTGTGCAGGATTCAGATCTCTAGATAATCTGGTGCAAGTTATAGACAGTTAGCTCCAAAAACATTAAGAGCATATTTGCATTTCTTGGGCTGTTTTGGATCACCTTGAAGTTCTTTGTAAATCTAGAATTGTGAGGATGTATACATCCTTGGTTCTTTTTCTCATGCTGTCTCATTTGCTTAGACTCTCATCCTCTCCTCCCACTCTTTTATCTTTCAAGACTCTGCTCAGATATTTGTTTCAAAAAAAGATCTCACCTAACTCCCCCCCCAAAAAAAACTGGATTAGGTGCACCACCTTTCTGCTGTCTTAAAGCTCTTCAGTATCTTAAGAATCTTGCTCAGTATTAAACTTCAGGCAGGAAACTAAATCATTTTGGGTTCCCAGTGTAGAACCTGTCTGATACAGGCATTCATTTAATGCTTATTAAATAAGTGAGTAAAGTCAAGATTTTTAAGCTTTTAGCAGTTTTTTCTCTGATTAACATATTTACTTCTGGCCTCTCTGGAAATAAATTTGAAGATAATAAACTTGAGGATTTTAACCAAATGTATGCTTCTATATTTTCTTAATTTTGAAAGAGTTAATTAAGGTCTCTAAAAATAATTTTACTTATGGGCATCTCCACAGATAAAAATAACAGGAGACTTTTCATATTTATAGAATCTTTGGGGTAACACTTTTTTTTAATCTGAATGTCTGTTTCCTTAGTCTCCTTGTTTGTGTTTTCCTTTTTGGGAAAGGGAATAGAAAATTTTCCAACTAGTTTTTAAAAAAATCAGTTCTGGAAATACTTAAAAATACACTGATAAAAAGGTTTATCAGTAGTATCTCATGTTTATCAGTATACTAAGAATGGACATAGAATGTTAAAGAGGGAACCGGAGAGACAGACATAGAGATGACTTGAGTTCTTACGGACCAACTGTTATTTTTGTCTTTAGTAACTAGGAATTTATTTGGTTTAGCAAGTAATATTGGCAGTTTATTTTAGTGTTTATCTTGTTTTATTTTACTCATATCCTCAAATAATACTCCCCTTGTAGAGTTCATGTAGTCTTGACTGGTAAACTCTTCATCGTGAAGAGTATATGTAGTATGTGCTACAGAAGCATGGCATAGTGCTCTGATCAGTACTGAAGGAGAAACTGCTAGGGCTGTTTGTAGCATGTAACATTACTATTCTGTTACAGTAGTAATGAAGAAAAATAGTTGTTGAATGGTGTGTTTGGCTTGTGTCAAAAGTGGAATGGACAAGTATTTTGGTGGATAGCCTTTTGTCTCTAAGTTATTTTTTAAAATTAGGACATTTGGTATGATAATGGCAGAGAATTACAGAAATTGGGACTGGCCCAGAAATTTCAGAACGCAGTGACCATGGCCTAAAATGACTGCTGGGACATAGCCACCTCCTTCGGAAAGTGTTTGGAACTGCTTAATGCATAAACTTTAAGCGCTTCTTGACTTGTAAAGGCTCATTCACTGCTTCCACAGACACTTTACCATGTACTGCCAAATTTTTTGCTCTGTTACTACAATATCTGTTAGAACTTTGAACCAAATGAGCTTTGCTGGGCAGATATGGCACGCACAGCAAAGCTTATTTTTAAACCTGCATCATAGAGCAGTGTAGTTTGGAAGTTTTCTGTAGTGAGTAGAGAGCATAAGCAAATTAATAAAAAGTCTTATTTAGATAGCCTCTTAAACAGTATGGTGAGTCTATAGAAAATTATAGCAGTAACAACTTTAGATATTTTTAGTATTCATTTAGTTCTCTATATAGAGTCCTAAACATTTCCCATCCCTTTGCTAAGTAGCTGGAAACTTCACAGCATACTGGTATTATATACAAGATATACAAGATAAAATATCTTTTTACCTCACTTCTTTCTTCCAGCCCCCAGAAGCAAAAATTTGGGACTTATTCGTGAATTACTTGATTACTTTACTCCATCTTTGGCTGTAGCAGTTTTTGCTTACAATTGGGTGTCTTAATAGAAGGAGAAAATAACTGATTAGAATATGGGACATTTTGGTATGATAGAGCAAGAATTTTGGGTGGGGTTAGAGTATAAGTATAATTAATGATGCACTTGAGGCCCTGGGAAGTGATAGGGATGCTGCCAAGGGCCAGTTGGAAGTGCAAAGGGAATTCTCTGCTTCCTGTGCTTCATTTTGTAGTGATCATATACTCAGATTTGCAGGATTATGTGTAATGTTTCATTATTGCTGTGAAATACTGATGTGTCCTGTAATTCAGGCATTTTTATTTTGTTTCAGTTGACTTCTCATAGCTGGAAACAACATGAAAATTCTTAGATGGATCATGTGATCTGGTTTAGTTTCAGGATTATTATATGTGTGATCTGCTGCTTACAGAATTCAGAATGGAACCTAATGTTTGTGTGATTAAGCTATAGCCATGATGAGGTTGCTTCCCAGGTGATGCTAGTGGTAAAGAATCTCTGCAGTGCAGGAGATCCAGGTTCAATCCGTGGGTCAGGAAGATCTCCTAGAGGAGGGCATGGCAACCCACTCCAGTATTCTTGCCTGGAGAATCCCATAGACAGGGAGCCAGGTGGGCTACACAGTCCATAAGGTAGAAGAGAGTCAGTTGGACGTGAAAAGAGTTGACACAGTTGGACGTGAAAAGAGTTGACACAGCTGAAGAAACTGAGCACAGAACAGCACACGTGATGGGGTTAAATGGAGATGTGGAGTTACTTGGAATCTCACCACCATTTACAATATTCTATGAGAATTTTTTTTGCAGTCCTAACAACTTTGTTCCCTACACCCTTGCCTCTGCCCCCCATTCTCTATTCCTCTCCAAGCATATCAGTCCTCCCAGCATCCAACAATCCAGTTTGTATCTTTTCTGTCTACTCATAGACCTGTATATATGTGTCTTACTATAATATAGTAAGAACTTGTATTTAATATTTTGTGCCAAAGAAAATAATGAATTTTTAACACTTAATAAAAAATAGACACCTGCCTAATTTAGGGAGCTTACCCACCTAGTACCTGGAAAAGGAAATGGCAGCCCACTCCAGTATCCTTGCCTGGAGAATCCCATGGACAAGAGGAGCTTGGCAGCCTACAGCAGTGGGGTGGCAAGAGTCAGACACAAGTTAGCGACACCACCACCCGCCTAGTGACTCTGTGAGTAGGTCCTGAAGTTCTTATTTAGAAACACTCCTGATACTTACTGCTTCTTTAGTTTAAGAAAGGACACCAGTGTAGGCAGCATTCCAAAATCTAGATCACATTCCTTTATTCTTGCTGTTGGTATCATGTTATTTTACAGAACACTACAGTAACTTAATAGTGATGCTAAACTGAACTGTAATGAATAATTAAAAGATTGATAACAGTGAAGATTATAAACATTAAGTATTTGGAGTTAAGAAATTTTACCTGATGGGTAGTATTTATGATCCTAAAGAGATGTCATTTTGAAAATTGATTTGGGATTTAAAATAACTGGGTATTCCTGTAGTTTGAAGCACATTTTTTTAAATTAGGGTCTTAGTTACTTTCTAGAAATTTTACCTGATGGGTAGTATTTATGATCCTAAAGAGATGTCATTTTGAAAATTGATTTGGGATTTAAAATAACTGGGTATTCCTGTAGTTTGAAGCACATTTTTTTAAATTAGGGTCTTATGTTACTTTCTGTTTCAGTTCAGTTCAGTTGCTCAGTCATGTCTGACTCTTTGTGACCCCATGGACTGCATAGTTAGATATGATTAACTTTGTTGACCTAAATTGTCTGACTCAGTATTTGCCAAGACTTTTAAAATTCACTTTTTAATAATGTTAAATAGAATGAGATGCTGAGCATATTTTAATCTGATTATTTTAAGTTAAGCCAGAAAAACTGCTGTGTTCTTAGCAGTTACAGAGATAAGGCAGATTAATTTGATTCTTATGAATGCTTCTTTACGTGAGAAAACAATCACTTTTTATTTTCATTTCATTTCTTTTTTTTGGCCATATTACTTGACTTGTTGGATCTCAGTTCCCCAACCAGAGATTGAACTCAGGCAATGGTCGTGGAATCCTAACCACCGGACCACCAGGGAATTCCCTGTTTTAATTTTAAATAATTCTCAATCCATGTCTTCAGCTATATTTGGAAAGATAGCATGATATGTGATACACAGTATTCTTTAAATAAAATTCTAATCCTTATCCTAAAATTCTAATTCTAATCCAGGATTTTTTTTTTAATGATAGCAGTGGATTGCAGCAAGCTGTTTACACCCTTTCTCTTAATATTTAGATTGTGAACATCTCAGTCTCAAAATATGTAATGATTGCTAACAGGTTAGTGTAGATAGTGGTTTTAAAAAGTTACATTGACAGTGATTTGTTGTCTTTGGTATGGAGGCTTTAAAAAGTAAATGAAATTTAATGTTAATGTTTTCCATCTATTGCAGGAGTCAGAAATACCATCAGAGGAGGGGTACTGTGACTTTAATAGTAGGCCAAATGAGAACTCTTACTGCTATCAACTTCTTCGACAACTAAATGAACAGAGGAAGAAAGGTATTCTTTGTGATGTCAGCATTGTGGTGAGCGGAAAAATCTTTAAAGCTCATAAGAACATCCTGGTTGCAGGCAGCCGTTTCTTTAAGACTTTATATTGCTTTTCAAACAAAGAAAGCCCTAACCAAAATAATACTACCCATTTAGATATTGCTGCAGTTCAAGGTTTTTCAGTCATCTTGGACTTCTTGTATTCTGGTAACCTGGTGCTCACAAGCCAAAATGCCATTGAAGTAATGACAGTGGCCAGCTATCTTCAAATGAGTGAAGTTGTTCAAACTTGCCGAAATTTCATTAAAGATGCCTTAAATATAAGCATTAAATCAGAAGCTCCAGAGTCTGTAGTTGTGGACTATAATAATAGAAAACCAGTTAACAGAGATGGCCTGTCTTCATCACGGGATCAAAAAATTGCCAGTTTTTGGGCAACACGAAATCTTACCAACTTGGCAAGTAACGTAAAAATTGAAAATGATGGTTGTAATGTCGACGAGGGCCAAATAGAAAACTACCAAATGAATGACAGTAGTTGGGTCCAGGATGGTTCACCTGAATTGACAGAAAATGAGTCTCAAGGTCAAACAAAAGTGTTTATTTGGAATAATATGGGCTCCCAGGGGATTCAAGAGACTGCCAAAACAAGGAGAAAAACCCAAGCTACAAAGAGATTTGTTTATAATATACCACCTAATATGAAACAAATCTAGAAGATTGCTCAGTGATGCAGCCACCTGTTGCCTATCCAGAGGAAGATTTGTCATTCATCAAGGAAGAACCAGGTAAATACTGTATTGAATATATACAGAGGTGTCTCAGTTTTTATTCTCATTCTGGTTGGATATAATCTAGTGTGTATTATTAAAGTAATATACATAAGAAATAGTAAATTTGAGTCTTTGTAATAGAAGGTAAAAAATGACTCGAACAATCACATCTTATATAATCTCGTATCAAATGTAAGATTTGGTATATCTTAGTTTTTTCTTTACACATGTATATGTGGGATTCTCAAAGGTTGTGTTAAATAATCAGGAATTTGCCCACATTTTATGGCGTGTGGACTCTATGTATAGTTCTTGGATTTTTCTGGTCTGTAGCCTCTGCTCACTTTTTGTACTCACTGCTGGAAAAGATAAAATCTTTGGTTGTAATATGTGATTCGTTTGTCATTTCAGAACGTTTTTGAGATTTAGTTAGCATTCTTTACTCTCAATTTTTCGTAGTTAAATATTTGTTTTATAGAATTTTACAAAAGTTAATGAGATTCTACTTTGTTTGGAACCACTCACTGTTCTGTTCTCCCCATAAATCTTACAGAAACTGGAATATTTTAAGTTTGTCTCTCTGTTTCCTCATTTTCATTTTCATTTGCATTAGTTAAGAGAGGCCTCTGAAACCTCTCTCTTTACTGTAAGATCCTTTGCATATCACATCTTACAGTGTGGGGTTTGTTTTTTGAGAAATGAAGTGAGGCAGACCATTGTTGAAGAGTGAAAGTAGATTTGAAACTTAATTGTCTGTGTGTAACTTACTTTTATTTGAAGTAGTCCAGTGGGTTTGAGGTTTTCCTTTGTGGAGCCCAGACTTGACCATGTCCACCACTGTCATATATCATTTAGTGCTTGTGTTGCCTCAGAAATCTCTAACTGTTCGGTGTCTGATTTATGTGATGGTGATCACCTGGGGATGGAGTGCTTTCCATTTAAAAGAAACATGTTTTTAGTTCCCAAAGGGCAAAATGCCATAATCCTGTGAAATGATTTCCCTGGCTATTTAGGTTTGGGTTTAGTTTTCATGGGTAGAAATCATGTGGAAATCAGTGTACGTGTATAATGAATACTGTTTGCTGAGCTTTCTCCTCCAACTTGTCGAGTCTTTAGCAATAAAATCCCAGAGGTGGTTTCTTAAAAGTATTAATGATAGACTTAGCAGCACTTTGTTTTGGCTTAATTTTTAATGTAGAAGATCTCGAATCAGTTCTCAGAGTTAGAACTGCTGCATGAATTACTCAGTTAACAGTATGGTGGGAGGCCTATAGTGTATTTTTTTAAAAATACATATAGATAGGTACATGGAATATAAGGAGTAAGATTTTTTTGTATGATAGTTGACTGACAACTAACCAAGCTAACCTCATTCTTAAAACTAATACCACACATAATTGGAGTGATTCAAAAAGAAGAAAAGCAGTGTTCATTAGAACCATAGCGCATACTTTCAAAAATAACATTACTAGTGATTATTATCTTAGCAAGCAGCTCCTAGCTGAGGTTGTATCAGTCTACTAGGTCTATCATAATTTTTTATAGTCTGATATGCTTTTATCTTTGATAGCTTATAAAAGATAATTCTCTTATGTCATTGATGCCACCTTAATATCTAAACCTTGCTTAACTGAAATTTGATTATATCAGTGCTACATTCCTGCTGTTAAAACTTTTAGAACTTTTTGGTGCCTCTGAATCCACCTTCATTCAGTGGCAGAAAATCCTATAAGAGCTAGAATGTGATACAGAGCTAGAAAATTTTTACTGTAAAGGGCCAAGCAGTAAATATTTTGGGGTTTGCTGATTGTGAACTCAGTTACTTAACTGCCAGTGTAGCGTGAAAGCAGTAATAGAAAGTATGTAAACAAATGAACAGAAGTGTGTTCAGGAAAAGCTTTACTGCCAACCCTTGGTGTAGAGCAGTGGGTCTTAATCCTGGCTGTATGTTGGCATTGCTTGGGAACTTTAGCATCATGATGCCTGACTGTCCCTGCCAGAGATTTTGGTTTATTGGTCTGGGATGTGGCCTGGTAGTTGAAATTTTTGTCAGTTCTACAAGTGATGGTGCTGTGAGTCACTGATAGAGGAAAGAGCCCAAATTGAATCAGGTTTTGTAAATGAGTTCTGCTACTTACTATGTTACCATAACCAAATTAAGCTAAACACTTGCCCTCAATTTCTTCCTCCTGAGACTATGGCACTCTTATAGGGTTATTTTGAAAAATGACAAAACATAAAAATATAGCTGTGGTGGTCATCTTAGTCCCCCCTTAAAGATTAAGATTTTTTAAAAATCAGTTTTCTGGTGCAGTGTACTTTGTACCAGATTCTTGATAGGTGGTCTAATAGCCTCAGCTTGACCTTTTGTTTTAATGTAAGATGGGTGTGATTATAAGAAAGTTACTTTATATTGAGCTAGAATTTGCTTCTCTTTAACTTCCTAATTCTGCCATTTTTAGTAGTATAATCTGAGCCTAACCTCTAATCTCTTAAATCAACCTGATAACCCTTCAGGTATTAGCATTTAAAAATTTCCCCTGAAGTCCCCTTCTTTTAGGCTAAGTGCTGTACCTCCCGCCTTGTGAATTCCAAACCCTTTTTACATCTTTCTTAACAGTCATAGGCGGTTTGTTTCACCCTGATGAAATGTTGGTGCACAGAATTGACTAGAACTCTCCAGGCAAATTCTGAGCAATAAAGAACATAGTGGGTCTGTATTTACCAAGGTCTTTCAGTTACTAAAAATAGAGACAGGTTCCATCTTTAGGACTGCCCAACATTAAAACCTTGGCAATTTATAAACTAGTGACCCAGTCTTTTAAAAAATTGAGGCTGATTTAAAATTTCTAGAGGTCGACATTACTGGTTGTACTTTCATTTTTATTTGTTGAAAAAATAGTGAAAACTTTTGGTGAAATAATGCTTTTAAATGTGTTTAAAATTCTTTACCCAGTCATCGGAAAAGTCATGGTGAATTATGCATTTAGTCCACAGCAGTGCTTGACATGTTTGGATTTGTGGGTCTCTTGTAGGAAGAGTGATTTCCTAGATTCTTAAGCCTACTGTTTGTAGGCTGTAAATAATGTTGTCTTCTTGCCATATACTGTTGAAAGTGGTATTTGGGTGCTTCATAAAGAAATGTAAGATACTGAGATAAGGTTTATCAGAGATTATACTCCTAATGGTATTTCTTTAAAAATCTTAGGCTAGTATACCTATTATCTGACTCTGCTGGGATTCCCTTAAGCTTTGATTTGTGCATGTAAATCTAAGATTAAAAATTAAATTGTATAGGGGCAAAAGTAACCAGTGCCTTAATTGTCTTACACAGTGTTTTCATTTATACTGTTAGAACAAGTCAGATGTTAATCCCATTTTTTATCTACTCTGGACTCATGGAACATGGGCTTTCTGAATCTAAATTTTTGTGTTGCATGTGCCAGTCACACTAGAACACTGTAGCCATTGTAAATAACCGTACTCTTCTTGTAATACATTTGTGTGTATATGCATTCAGTAAGATTTTGAAATTTCTGACAAGAAACAAATACAAATAAAATTTTTAGCAATAGAACAGTGTGCTAGTCAAGAATATTAATATGGTTAGCCTAATTAAGCTTTTTATTGGCTCTGAGATAATAAGCAGCAGTGGCACCCCACTCCAGTACTCTTCTCTGGAAAATTCCATGGACAGAGGAGCCTGGTGGGCTGCAGTCCATGGGGTCGCTAAGAGGCAGGCACGACTGAGCGACTTCCCTTTCACTTTTAACTTTTCGTGCATTGGAGAAGGAAACGGCAGCCCACTCCAGTATTTCTTACCTGGAGAATCCCAGGTACAGAGGAGCCTAGCGGGCTGCTGTCTGTGGGGTCGCACACTACTGAAGCGACTTAGCAGCAGCAGCAGTCGTATTAATATGGTTAGCCTAATTAAGCTTTTTATTGGCTCTAAGATAATAAGCAGCCCTTCAGAATGAGGAAACAGTTCTGCAGGATGACAAACTTTCTGGTACTGAATTCTGAAACGAATTTCTCCAGTGGGGTTTCATAAAATTGACATCAAGACAGTTTTCTGAAAAGCATTTTCTAGTAAATACAGCAGTAGGTTATATAATTGTCTTTAATAAAAGCTGGTAGAATTTCATATAGATGACTGAATTTTTCATAATGATGTACAAATACACAGATGCACAGTGGTCTTATTTGATCAAAGCATATAATTTAGAGTTTGTAAACTCTAAAAGCTCCTTTCTCTCACCTGTACTTTTTTTTGTTTTGTTTTGTGGCATTAGTGATTTTTTATTGATCCTTACAAGCAGAGTTTAAGCTGTAACATCTTCAATTTGTGTAATTGTCTTTTGGTAGAAAAGCATATAATTCAAGTGTATAGAAAACAATTTTGAGAGAAGAATGCTCAAACTATATGTCTTTAAGATACCCTAATGAGTCACATTTGAAGTAGTGAATTATTACTTTTACTAAAGTTGTCTACCAACCAGTACTTAGGCCCCTACATATTTGGGGTGACAGTTGATACAGGGCATCACTTCAGAGGTTCCAGAATCTTGAAATGCTTTCTTTATTTTACTTAATTGAGCTGAGTTGGATCTTAATTGCGTCGGATCTGACTAGGCATGAGGACTCCAGAACAGGGTTAGTAGCCCTTTAGCATTGGGATCTTAGTTCTCCAACCAGGGATCAAGCTAATGTCCCCTGCATTGCAAAACAGACACTTCACTGGACCACCAGGGAAGTTCCTTGCAATGCTTTCTTAAATGATCTGGCGGGGTGAGGGTTGTTTGTTTTAATTTAAAATATTTTTACAGCTTTGAATATTGGCCATCTGATTTGAGACTTTTCCATATTTTGGCCATGTCATATAAAACTGTATGAACTACTTAGGGGCTTCCCTGGTGGCTCAGACAGTAAAGCGTCTGCCTGCAATGAGGAGACCAGGGTTCGATTCCTGGGTCGGGAAGATCCCCTGGAGAAGGAAATGGCAATCCACTCCAGCACTCTTGCCTGGAAAATCCCATGGACGGAGGAGCCTGATAGACTACAGTCCATGGGGTCGAAAAGAGTCAGACATGACTGAACGACTTCATTCGCTATTCACTATGAACTACTTAAAATGTGTAAAAACCATGGAACCTAGTCTTAGTAAAGAAGATTTGGACTTTGACTTGGTTCTGCCACTTAACTTGCCTTAAGTTTATCATACAGAATGTCTGATAATTAGAAGGAAAGAAAAATTTACAATTATGAAATCTTGAAGGCTATAAAAATTAACCAAAGCTTTTAGAAAAGCATTTTGGCAACAAAACCTGCTATTCAGTTGGCAGCAAAACCAATTTGTACTTTTTCCTTCTTTGCTTAAATGTGAACATCCGTATGTTTTGTTGCAGAAATACGTTTTGATTACAGGATGCCACCCTGGACCCCTCTGGGGGTATCAGTTATTTCCTAAAATCTGAAAATGTACGTATCCTACATCTTTACCCAAACGTTCCACATAGCAGGTTTATGGGCCTGGATTAGTTCTTAAGGGATTCCAGACGTACTGCCCTACCTTTCAGGCATCCTTTTTGAGTATATTATGAAGAATGAACTACAAGTGGTTTAAAGTCACTTTTCTTTAGAAACTTACAGTTGTGTAGTCAGTGGTAGTTTGAAGGGCTGATGCTCATTTTAAAAAATAATATCCACCATTAGCTGATGGACTGTAAGCTATACTAATATGTGACACTTCAATATTTAATCTTAAAAGGATGATAATGAGTAACTGTATGGTAGTAGGGATATTCTGCCATCTTTTTTTCCTTCTCCTTTATTTTCCTCTGCCTAGTGTTCCTTTCCATCCCACTCTGCCATACTTGATCCAAGGGGTGGCTGCATTAATGATTATTCTTTTCAAGTTATAAGCATTAAGGAAACAAGAGTTTGTTTGGTCAAACTGAAACTGGATATTGAAGAAGCCTTTTGTGGAAGGCTTTTAATGCTTTCTACCTGCTGAGGGTGATACAATTTCTAAACCCTGTTAATGTCAGCGCCTGAGAATTTTTTTAGGACTGAATTTTTTATTTCTGATATAGCCTTAATATTCTGGGGTGACCAGAAGTGTCATTATAACCAAATACCACTTGCCTGGTACCCCAGAATGACTTTCTACTTCATAAGAGGAAATTTGGTAGTAAAATTTTTAAGTCCACATGAAGCTGAGCTAATACGTTAGATGATATTGCTGTTATAAGATTGAGAACTTGTTCACAGTGGGATGGCTGTGAGGTAGAAACGTATCAGTGCAGTGTGGTAAATGTTAAAACCAGAAGTATTGTAGAGTGCAGTGAGGGAGGTTCCTGATTTCTCATTAAGAGTTGAAGAAAGCTTCACAGAGCTGGATCTTCTTTTGTGTAGGAGTTTGCCAGGAGAGGGTACAAAGTGGCAAGAATTAGGGAGTAAGTGAATAGAAAGAGGAGTGTAGTAGGGATAGTGAGGTGGGGTCAATAGGTTAGGGCCAGGTTGTAATTCTCTGGCATGGTAATAAATTATAAATTCTATTTCACAGACTGTGAGCAGTGAGAGGTTCTCAATTAGAGATGCAATCTTATTTATTTACCGTTAACATAAAAGCATTTGGAAGAAGGTATTATTCATGGATTGGAGAGGAGAAAGTCTGAAAAGAGACCTATTAAGGCCCAGTCATGAAAGAAATGACAACCTTGTTTGAATAGAAGCAAAGAAGAAACAGTGGAGCCTAGTCTAGTCTGTCACTTGAATCATCACTGAGTTTGGGGGTAAAGGGAAACTACGATTTGTTGAGTCTCTCAGCTGCCATAGAACTGTCAAGGGTGCTTTATATAATACGTTTGCAACTGAATTTACTCATCACTGAAAAAGGAAAAAAACCTTGACTGTAATGAATGAAGGGAAAAACAGTTAACAGTTTATGACATAAAATTAGCCTTAGTCCTCAGAAACTGTCTTCGGAGAAATTTGTTTGCTAGTATAGATTTACATGAAAACAAAAATTGAATAGATCTTACTGAGTTTTTGTAGGACGGAGCTGTCATTGTTTCTATAACCTCGATTTCTGATGTGCTGTCATATGTCATTCTTTTCAAAAGTATCTGTGTTTTAAGAAAATCTGGATTAGTTTGTACTTGCCTCATGTGCAGAATTTTGAGAACCAAAAACAAAGGGTCAGGAAGACAGTCGGGAAGACCTCCTTCCCAACATAGTTTTATTGAGCACTTACAGGCGAGTGCTGTACAAAGCACTAGATGCTTTGGAAGTGAGGCTTGTGCCCTCTGTGGTCCAAGAGAAACCTATAACCGCATGCCCCAGGATTAACCTCATTTAATCACATCATGATTTATGTTCCACTTTATAATTTGTACATTATTTTTATTTACTGAAGTTACTTTTCATAGCAACCTTGTGAAGTAGGTAAATATTGCTATTCATTTTCTTGTGGAGAAAATAAAGTAAACAATTGTTAAAATTTTAAGAGAAGGTAAAGGCCGAGATTTTTACCATGTCATCCTTTCCGTTGGCTGGTAATCAGGTTTTGTCAGAGAAAAATAACAAATGAATTCAGAGGTGGAAGTTGCTTCAAAGTTAGACAAAAATGTATGTAAAGGACAATGACAGCTTATAACTAGGTACACAAAATTTTGAAGGTTTTTTTTTTTTTTTTTGCATTGGATCTTAGTTGGCATGTGTGATTGTGAGCAGGGATTGAACCCAGGCCCCCTGCACTGGAGAGTGGAGTCTTAGCCTCTGGACCAGCGGGGAAATATCCAGAGACCTTTTTATCTGATATTTTTTTATTTTTTAAATTACAAAAAATTTTTTGGATGTGCTACATGGCATATGGGATCTTTGTTCCCTGACCAAATCGAACCTGTTTCCCTTCTTCCCTTGCATTGCAGTCTTAACCACTGAACCACGGGGGAAGTCTAGTCCTTATAGATAGGTTTATTTATTTATTTATTTATTTGATTTAGCGGTATCACTGAATGGTATCAAGTATCACTAGAAAGGTAAGTGAGTATAAGTTAAGATGGGTACACTTCTGCATTCTCATTTCCAACATTGCGGTTGTACCTTTTTTTAAGTACCTGCTTTAGGTTTGGTGCTCGTGTTGTCAGAAGGCAGTGTAATCCTATTGAAGAACAGTGCAGCACTCTGCAGTAGCTTTAGTTTCCTCTTAAGATTGAGAATAAGAATACTGTTACTGCATAAATATGTAGTGAAGTTTAGTATGTTGTGTATATGTAGATTGCATATACCAAAGGACTTTATGCATAAAATCAGGGGTGTATTCTTTGTTTGTTTCATTTAGGGGGAGGATCACCTATTCACTGGCAAGTGCATTTGAGAAGGATTTCCATAGGAAGGTCATGAATGTCATTTATCAGGGTTTATTTTTTTTAATGTGCTTATGTATTTATTTGTGGCTGTGCTGGGTCTTTGTTGCTGTGTAGGCTTTTCTCTAATTGCAGGGAGCAGGGGATACTCTCATTGCAATATGAGGGCTTCTTGTTGCAGAGCACTGGCTTCAGAGCACAGGCTCAGTAATACAGTGCACAGGCTTAGTTGCTCGGTGACATGTGGGATCTTCTTGAACTAGAAATCAAATTCATGTCTCCTGCATTGGCAGGTGGATTCTTTACCACTGAGCCACCAGGAAAGTCCTAGAGTTTATTTTTTAATCCTATGCTTTTTTGAGAAAATAAATGCAAAGAGTTCCTGGCGAAGCAGAATATGATTCTTATATCAAATGAATGTTGGTTGCCTGGTTTTTATCTTATTCACATCAACTCAGCTGATTGCGGAGAAGGCAGTGGCACACCACTCCAGTACTCTTACCTGGAAAGTCCCATGGACGGAGGAGCCTGGTGGGCTGCAGTCCATGAGGTCACTAAGAATTGGACATGACTTAGCGACTTCACCTTCACTTTTATGCATTGGAGACCAAAATGGCAACCTACTCCAGTGTCTCTCCCAGGGACAGGGGAGCCTGGTGAGCTGCCGTCTCTGGGGTTGCACAGAGTCGGGCACGACTGAAGTGACTTAGCAGCAGCAGCAGCAGCAGCTGATTACAAATAAGTTTCCAGATAGTTTGAAATAAGATGCAGCAATGATAGCATGTGATTACTAAGTTAGGTGTGCTTTTATGAAAGCTATTGTCAACCTGGAGGAACTCACTTGTTTTGAGATTTATTTTTGATATCAAGAACCACATAGTTTATGCCTTTCAAAAGGGTTTTAATATTTGTAGTATGGATATGACTTGTTCTTATACACAGAAACAGTTGATTGTTCAGTTGCTAACTTGTGCCTAACTCTTGGTGATCCATTGGACTGCAGCATGCCAGGCCTCCCTGTCCCTCACCATCTCCCAGAGTTGGCTCAAACTTATGTCTGTTGAGTCAATGATGATATTTAACCATCTCACCCTCTGCTGCCCACTTCTCTTGTCCTCAATCTTTCCCAGCATCAGGATCTTTTCCAGTGAGTTGGCTCTTCACATCAGGTGGCCAGAGGACTGGAGCTTCATCTTCAGCATCAGGCCTTCCAGTGAATATTCAGCGTTGATTTCCTTTAGGATTAACTGGTTTGATCTCCTTGCTGTTTAAGCGACCCCCAAGAGTCTTGAAAGTACCACAATTCGAAAGCATCAATTCTTAAGTATTCAGCCTTCTTTATGGTCCAACTCGCACATTCGTACATAACTATTGAAAAGACCTCAGAAAGAATTTATTTGCATCTATTAACGTTTTAGATTGAGGTGAACATTCTGTACTAGTGTCCATGTACGATTAAAGATCACCAACGAAATCCCAGTATTTCACAGATAGGGTAGGAGACATGAAGTGTCCATTAAGAACTAGCTGAGGAAAGCCTTCAACAAATAACTATAGAATGTGATAGAAATAGAAACACCCTATATTTACAAACCTACTTGGCAGAATTTTAAGAAATGCCCTGTACACACTTTAGAGTGACTTTTTTCGAAAGATATTGGGAAGAGTAACATTGTTTGAATGATTTTAATTTTTGTGAAGTTTTTTTTAATATTTATTTTTGGCTATGGTGAGTCTTCCATGCTGCATGCAGGCTTTCTCTAGTTGTGGTGAGCTGGGGCTATTCTTCATGTGGTGTGTGGATTTCTCATTGATCACCTGAAATGCATTTAACTTAATCAAAGGAAAGCAGAGTCATTAGATTTCAAATAATTTATGGTTTATGGATGTTTATATACCAGAAAATTGACAAAATTATTCTTTTCTTCTTCTTATATTTTTACTGTACCACACAGCTTGCAGAATATTAGTTCCATGACCTGGGACTGAACCCAGGCCATAGCAGTGAAAGGGCTGAGTTCTATCCACTGGTGTGCCAGGGAACTCCTGAGATATGTTAAAACTTAATAACAGGTTGGAAAGGGAAGACTATTCAAGCCAACAATTAATAGCACCTGTTGAAAAAGCCTTCTAAAGTCATGCATTATGATACATACTGGGAAAATAAAATCTAGAGAGTATCCCTGCTATCAAGGAACAGGAAAGGATCAGTGTCTGTTTACTGTTCCTTCTTTACAGGTGAACTACTTGTTTATTCTCCTGACTTCCAACCCTTTTACTCTAGGCAGTAACACATTCTACGTTTAATGTTACAGAGGAAATAAAAGCCAATAGAGATGTAGTCCCTAAGTGCCCGTCTTCAAACCTCTCTCTGTATATATACTGATGGTCTAATGCTTCCGGATCCCAGACTTTCTAAGAATTTACAGATTTGATAATTCCTTCTCTTTGCAATATTTCTTTTTGCAGTGTCCTCTCTTTTTCTTAATGACTTCTTCCTTTCAGCATTTAAACATGTTTTAATTTTTGCCTTAAAAAACCCAAACTCTTAACCTGAGTATCTTACTTTATCCCTTTACAGCTAGGTTTTTCATTGTCTGTCTTGTGTCTCTAATTTATCTTCTTATTCATAACACAAGAGTAGACCGTAGCAGTGGGATGATGCTAAGTGAAGTGAAGTTGCTCAGTCGTGTCCGACCCTTTGCGAACCTATGGACTGTAGCCTACCAGGCTCTTCCGTCTATGGGATTTTCCAGGCAAGAATATTGGAGTGAGTTGCCATTACCTTCTCCAGGAGATCTTCCCAACTCAGGGATTGAACCTGGGTCTCCCGCAGTGTAGACAGATGCTTTACTGTCTGAGCCACCAGGGAAGTCCTTGATGCTAGATTTATAAATTGTTTAGTTGCTAAGTCATGAGTGATTGACTCTTTTGCTGTCCCATGAACTGTAGCCTGCCAGACTTCTCTGTGGGATTTTCCAGACAAGGAGTGGGTTGCCATTTCCTTCTCCAGGGAATCTTTCCAACCCAGGGATCAAACCTGAATCTCCTGCATTGTCAAAATAGGAACCTCAATATTAGGAAACTTGTATTGTAAATTAAAGAATTTTGAAGATTATACTGAAAACTGGTGAAACATTGGAAGATTTTTAAGTAAAGGAGCAACATAAAACTTACTGTTTTAGGAAGATCTTTCTGGCAATGTTGTGGTAGAAAAAAGAAGCGATGCAACAGATTCAAGGGAAATAATTACATCTTCCTTTTACAAATGTAGGAATTACATCTTCCTTTATAAATCTAGTATTAATTGATCTTTCTAATTCTGAACCAGTGCAGAAACAGTAATATTTTATACATCTAGCACTTAGTACTCTTGCCTGGAAAAGCCATGGATGGAGGAGCCTGGTAGGCTGCAGTCCATGGGGTCGCTAAGAGTTGGACATGACTGAGCGACTTCACTTTCAGTATGCACTGGAGAAGGAAATGGCAACCCACTCCAGTGTTCTGGCCTGGAGAAACCCGGGGACGGGGGAGCCTGGTGGGCTGCTGTCTATGGGATCGCACAGAGTTGGACACGACTGAAGCAACTTAGCAGCAGCAGCAGCACTTAGTACTAGCAGCTGCAGCTATCTTTTTGACATCAGACACCATACTTGGCTTGTATTGACTGACTGAATTTCTGTATCAGATCTATGATACAGGTGGATGCATATGAGGATACTGAGGCATGTGGTCATACAGATGGAGCTAGGGTACCTAATTCACCTTGGCTCTAAGGCTCATTTTAATCCAGTGTGCTGTTATTCCTGTGGCTGAAAAACATGTCTTGTATATATTTTTATGCCTTGTAGTGTTAAGCACATAGTAGTTATTCAGTACTTGCAAATACCCTCTATTTAGTCTGCATAAGAAACGTTTCCAAGAATAAAGTGGTGTTTTAGGTGATGGCTATGGTGTGGTTGTAAATAACATACTCTATCTCCTTTTCAGATCTGGATGGTGCTCTACTCTCAGGGCCAGATTGTGATAGGAATGTCAATGCAAATTTATTGACTGAAGCCAGCTCTGGTCAAGAAGGAGGTGATGCTGGTAGGTACAGTAGAATTTTAGCAGGAGTACCTTTAGGAGGATTTGAAGTTTTGGAATGTGTATCTGTTTATCAAGGATCTATAGCAGTTCTTTTCATTAAAGGAAAGTGGTAGGTATTAATATAAGCACTTTCAGTCTGTGGCAGCTAATATTGATTATAGAATTTAGAAGACTGGTAAATACATGAATAGGTGTTTCTTTTTCTCTGAAGGAGACATGTTAAAGCTCTTAACTATCAAAAGCAATTAAGTAATAGATTGTGGCTTCTAGCTAGTGTATAGATGGGATGAGAATGATAATTATCAGAATGGTTGACTAGTGTATTTTAACTAACTTTGATGTAAATTAATAGTTTGGTTGTTGATGCCTATAGAAAATACCAAATCTAAATAGTGATATTTATAACTGCTTTGTAGAAAGTGTCCTGCACAAGAAGACAAAGAATCCATGAGTATTCCAAAGAATAATATAGGTAAATTAAGGAGGGAGAAAACTTTCTTAATAGAATGTCATGCTAATAAGTGTAGAAGAATGATAAAATACATATTTTTGCAACCTCCAGGGGAAGTGGTTCAAAATCATCATTAGATAGTAAGCCACTATTGATAGGTTCATCCTGTGATGCCTGGGTGAAAGTCTATTGTAAACATCAGTCTTGATTATATCATTGATCCAAATAAAAAAGAGACATTTGCTTGGGGATAGTTGGAAAAGTGAAGATGTAGTATGGCTTAAATGATATTCCTAACAATATAAAAATTCTTAAATGTGATAAAGGCACTATTGTTTATGTAAGAGTTCTAAAAGATACTGTGTTGAGGGGTAAAGTGATGAAGCATGCAAGTTGTTTTCAAGTATTACATAAAAGGTGTACATGTGCATCCATAGAAAGCACTTGGCAAAACTAACATTTGTTGAAGAAAGCGATAACAATTTCTATAGCTTTAGAAATCTTTTAAGCAGTTGGGACAACAGTGGTACTCCTTAAAGAAAGCTCTCAGGGCTTTTGAAAATACAGTGTGCACAGACCAAAATTAAGCTATAATTCTGAAGAAACTGCCTTAAGGTGGTTTCTCCTAACTGTTGAAAGAAGTTATTTAAAAAAAAGTTGCATGGGTTTTTTTTTAATTGGCTGCTTTGGGCCTTCTTTCCTGTGCACGGGCTTTCTGTAGCTGCTGAGAGTAGGGGCTGCTCATTTTCGTGGCTTTTCTGGTTACGGAATAGAGGTTCTGGATGCTTGCTGTGGTGCAGGGGCTTAGCTGCCCTGAGGCATGTGGAGTCTTCTCGGATGAGGTATCAAACCTGTGTCCCCTGCATTGGCAGGCAGATTCTTAACCAGTGAACCACCAGGGAAGTCACTGAATGGTGTATGTTTTGGACATTAAGAAATACGGAGATGAGTAAATAAGCACAGTCCTTGCTTTTGGAGCTTACTTTGTTTTCTCTGATTTGGACAAGAGTTATATGAGTCATAAAACTCTTTAAGTGTGAAACTGAAAATTGATTAACCTTCACAGGCTACTACTCCCAATCTTCCTCCTCCTCACACACACAAATGTGGTGTCTCACTTTACCCCAAAGCAGCATTGCATTACAATTAAAATACGTAATTATGGATTCAGAGGACTTTCCTAACATTTAAAAAACAGTAGGTGAAAGTATTCCCACTACAAAACAATTTTCAGTAGTAGTAATGAAACACAATTTTTGAATACTTTAGAGATTTTTTTGTATTGTGGATATTAATACTTTCACTTTTTCCTTAAGAGGGAAATCATAAGTTCTTTTATTTTTATAAGAGGCACTGTATTTGGCAAATAGATATAGAAAATTGAATTCTTAGAAAACCCATTTAGCAGGCATTCATGTATAAAATTGTGTGTATGGGAGAAAAATTGCTAACTTCCTGTACAAGTGTGCTATGCATATATCCTAGAAAAGAGTGTTCAGGCAGAGGACAGAGTAAGTGCAAAGTGCAAAGGCTTTGAAGTAGTAGCCATTTTACCAACGTGGAATAGCATAGAGGCCAGTGTGGTTGGAATAGAATAACCGAGGGAGTGATTTGGAAGCAAGGGCTAGATCAGTTAAGGCTTTGTAGTATAGTGGTAGTCTTTGGCTTGCACTGTAAGATTGTTAGTCCTAGCAGACTTGTTAGTGGAGTACTATCTGGTTCTGATTTAAAGTTTTTTAAAAAATCTGATTGCTGTGTTAAGAATGAGCTCTAGGAAGGCACCACGGTGTGAGCTTGGAGACAAACTGATAGCTATTGAAAATAATCCAGAGGCAACAGTTGCTGATGAGTTGGGATAGTGTGGCAGTGATTATGGGGAATTCTGGATATGTTTACATTGCCAAAGGAGTACTTTCCAGATTTTTATTTAAGGATGAAGTTAGATTTTGGTAAACTCCCAGATTCATTGTTACCGTGCCCTCCAGTGTGTCTGAAACAACAAATAGGGGTCTAATGATATAAGAATTTTACTTTTCTAATTACCCTATATTTATACTCATTATCCTTAGCCCATCTTTTCTGTACTGATAGAAGACTGTCCCATTCCACAGCTGGGCTTCAGGGTGGTATGAGTCTTCAGTGGCAGAAAGGTTAGAAACAGCAACAATTCAGAGGGTAGTTTCATGTAGGCTCCACATACCATTAAATAGTATTTTTACTCTACTGAATTTTTTTTTCTGTGTTTAAACTGTATTTTAAACTTCAGTTTGTTATTTATTCTAATACCAGGATATAAATTAGGATAATAAGGTACAAGGCCATCTCAGTTTTAGACTAAGTTTTTTAATATAACTATTTTATATTAAACTGTTCTGTCATGATGCTGATAAAATAGTTTTATATCCATCTTTTTAATTCTAGTAAGAGTCATCTAAATTACCATCATTATATCAAAATCACTTTTTAATTGTATTAGGTCCTTCACATGGTTTCAAGTATGGCCTGATGACTGGCCCTTCTAGCGATTTCAAGTATGGATTGATAACAAGTACTTCAAACGATTACAAGTATGGATTGATACCAAGTGCTTCTAACGATTTCAAGTATGGATTATTGCCTGAATCTTGGCCAAAACAAGAAACTTGGGAAAATGGCAAGTATTAGTCAAAACATCTACAGAACTCTTAATACTGTTTTAATAATTAATTAAAAGCTTCCACATTCTGGGTTTTAAAAAACTCAGATGATAGTAGCCATACAATAATCCCTATTCTCAGGAATAGGCAAGCTTTTGATAAGTTTTCTGTTTAATGTATAATAATAAGTGCTTTTTTGTTGTTGTTTTTAATTTTCAAAAGGTGAATCATCTCTAATCATGAACAAGTTAAAATGCCCTCACTGTAGCTATGTAGCCAAATATAGACGAACACTAAAAAGGCATTTGCTCATTCATACGGGAGTCAGATCATTTAGCTGTGATATTTGTGGAAAACTGTTTACTCGAAGAGAACATGTAAAAAGACATTCCCTGGTAAGTAACTTTAACTGATCGTTGAGATAAACTGTGTGTTTAAGATATTTTAACACTATTACCTGCAAATTTTTGCTTTAAACAATGAATGTTATTTGTTAAGCTAGTACTGAACTTCATACAGAAAGATAATGTTATATTTACTCTTTGTTAAATGGGAGGTTTAATTTGAGTGGTTCAAATGTATTATTGTCTGTACTGTCCTAACATTGTTTGTTTGCTTTTTTTACTTCTTCAATTAGGTGCATAAAAAGGATAAAAAATACAAATGTATGGTGTGTAAGAAGATCTTCATGTTAGCAGCCAGTGTTGGAATAAGACATGGATCTCGGCGCTATGGTGTTTGTGTAGACTGTGCAGATAAATCACAACCAGGAGGACAAGAAGGTGTAGATCAGGGACAGGATACAGATTTCCCTCGGGAAGAAGAATATGAGGGGAATGGTGGAGGAGAAGCTGATGAAGAGCTGGTTGATGATGGAGAAGATCAGAATGATGCATCTCGATGGGATGAATCAGGAGATGTTTGTATGTCTCTTGATGACTAACTGACCTACTATACTCCTCAAGGATGCTGCATTTGGACATAATATGAATCAACAATTTGGATTGTTGAACTTGAAGGCTTGCAAAATATGGTACATGCTGGATGGTAGTTATATTGCTGTGAAAACTGTAGGGTCAAAGCCTTTAGCAAAAAAAAATTTTTTTTTAATATTTGCACAGGACTGTACAGCAGACAACCTTGTGGTTGAATTACATGGAGTTCACACATCTTCAGTCAGTTATCAAAGTAAAAATATTTTTTATTTATAGGATATACAGTAAGTATTTGGATCCTCTGAAAATATAATACCTGTTCTTAAAAAGCTTACATTCATGTGCCACTTTAACATGAGTGAAGAAAGTTCGTTTATTAAGAGTACAGTGACAGCTGACCTGATTACTCTGTCCATCAAACCACTCAGGCTAGTTTGTACTAGTAGAGTTTTGTTTCTATTTTTATTTTTATTAATTTTATTTTTTTTAATACAGATTTTCAGTGAGGGGCCTTTTCAACCCCATTGGTTCTACTTTTCTGTATTTTTCACTTTATTTTGCTTAATAACTTAAACCAAGTCTCTTCTAGTCTTAGGTATTATTTCTCAATTTTTTGCTGATGGGCATGTTTATAAGAACTGGAGAGGTAATTTATTGGAATGAACTAACTGACTTCCTCCATTCCCCTTTCCTTTCTGACATGAATTTTACTACTTTATAAATGAAGAATGATGTTGCAAAGTACCATGGTGAGGTTGACAAATACCACTAAAATGATTATGATTTAAAAGTAACTTTCTCCTGCTGCTCTAATCTGATAAATGGTTACTATATGACATTTTCTGACAAGGCATTTGGTTTTGGGTATCTGTTACTTGGCACTACTCTTGTTTGCTTCTTTTTATTTTTGCCAGTGTACTATACCTCAGTCCTATTTGAAAAGACAGAAGTCTAATTGAAAGAAAAGTCATAGAAATAATAAGTAAAATGATTTGTTTTATAATTTATCCTCCATGTCCAGTTTGGTTAGCTTGTTATGCAATATAAGTGAAATATCAGGTTTTTACTCCTGTGCCCTTTTATCATTAAAATTAACACAAAAAGCGCATTCTCTTTTGTTTTATACTTATGGGGTATTCAGGGTTTGAAATTATGATAATTTATTTTTCAATTCCTTGAAGTCACTACATCTTGATATATATATAATCTTTTTAGTAGTCACCATGATTCAGCAATCTGTAAAAGTCTTACAAATAAAATATTGCGAGGCTTTACAATTTATTATTCTGTTCACTAAATTCTTCAGGATACAAGGGATGATATATTAAGTTGAAATCGCCAGATTTATTTAGTCTGACGGATGAATTAACTGACTCACAGCAGCATTTCAATTGATATTAATATGCACAATGTTTATCAGGAACATACTGTATATTATATAAGATTGAGGGATATCATATTTTCAGCTTTCTTTTAAATAGAAATTGAGTATATTTTCCTATTTTATATCAGGTAACTAAATTATGCTAGTCATGTGGAAAAAATTGCAAAGTACACTTTGACAGACATAATCCTTTTGGTGCTCCATCTGATCAAAGTTGAAAATACTGGGTTTTTTAAGAGACAACCTTTCTTACTGTCTCTGATTTCAGTAGAAAGATGGTTTAACATTAGATATTGATGCTTCTGCTTGGATAAATCAAAGATAGAGTACAGTTACATGGTGAGATGCATCATATGTCACCTAAACTTTATCATAGTTTCTATAAAACTGAAAAACTGACATGAACAGTTTTGGTTTGGTTTTTGTTTAAGACTGAAGAGTACATCTTTTTCTCAGTGTTCTAGACACAAATGAGTAAAATGTAATTCTGGTGGGGTCCAAAGTAGACGTTAGTTGGGCAAAGATACTATGAATGGAAAACTATTTTAAACGTAAAATGTTCTGCTTTGTGAATATGTAAGTATAGTATAAAGATTTCTTTCATCCCATTTATCCCTCTCCTTTAAAATAAACCATAGTTTACAATTGGTAGATCTGTCTATATATAAATATATATTAAAGAGAAAAGATATATATCTGAAAATCACCTAAATCTGCTTTATTAGACTACAGTTCACTTATTGCATAGAAACTGGACTTGGCTTTACATTCTTAATGTACTTTTTTCCTTAAGATATGAACTTACTCTCTTTAAACTGAATTTTCTTTACTACTTAAATTGTTTATGTATATCTGGTAAATTATGACCAAATTTTTGTTAGATTGCATACAGTAAATTGCAAATACACACTTGGTACACTACGGATTGTTGTGCTTTTGTTTTGGTTTTAGTTGGAAACAAGGTTTGATGTAGATGGCTTGTTACTGTTAATTTAAAATATTCTATAATTATTGTCCATTACATTCTGTGTTGTGTTGTGACAGATTTGGCTATATTTTTAGTCAACTGAAATAATGATAACACACTTGGTACACTACGGATTGTTGTGCTTTTGTTTTGGTTTTAGTTGGAAACAAGGTTTGATGTAGATGGCTTGTTACTGTTAATTTAAAATATTCTATAATTATTGTCCATTACATTCTGTGTTGTGTTGTGACAGATTTGGCTATATTTTTAGTCAACTGAAATAATGATAACTTTAAGAATTTGTTTTTAGAAAGGTAATCCAAAGGAAAAATGTTATACTCTTGAATATATTAGCCTCAGCCTATATAAAAATTTCTTCTTTTAAAGTACACATTTTACCAGAAACAGAATTGACAGATTTTTCTACTTGCTGACTGCCTAACTTATTTTGTTTCGTGATCTTGAAGGGACTGCCTTTTCCCTTCTGGGTCTTTTTTTAAAAAATAGTTTAGTACTAAGGTATACTACTGGATGTTTCTATTTTTTTAAGTATATTCTTTTTCTGACTTACAGTACAGTTTCAGGAAGTTGATAGATACTAAGAACTCATGATTGGTCTCAGAGAGGTAAAAGTGGAATACTTGTAATTTTGTCTGTGGCGCCCTGGCGGAATTATGTGTTACACATTTGCTGAATTTTTCTCTTGTAACTTATATTTTAAATGAAAAATATTTTAGATCTTTTATTTAATGAAGGGGGAGAGTTTAAATAAGCTGTTTATTTCCTATTCATTTTGTAGTAACAGACCCTCTCATATAAATCAAGATATCATGTATTATTTCTTAGGAGTCTCAGAGCAGTTGCTCTGTACAACCCCTGCTCTTTCATTGTTATTGGCCCTTATATTCAACATTGACTAGATACTTTGCTAAATTTCAGCACCCTAGCAATTAAGAACTAAAAAAGAAAAACATTATGAGGGAAAATGGAACAATGATGCATAGCTTTGAAATCCGGGGGGAAAGCATGAGCTGGTTTTTTGGTAGAGCCATCCTGCTGAGGAAGAGTGAGATGAAGAAGTTTATTCATGTATGTAAAGCACTTAGAACACTGCCTGGTGCATAATAGTGACATGACACATCTTAGTTTAATAATACATGAGAACCAAGGGGGAAAGTGTTGGAGCAATAGAGAATGCGGAATGAAAAAATTGGGACCTCGAAATCTGTATTAATACAACGTGTTATAAAAGGCCTTATGATGACTAGTATAATATTGGGGAAAGTGTGATGGAAGATGGGTCTTAAAAACCATAAGATTTAAAACCAATAAGCTTTATTACATTTTTAGGATATTGCAGCATAGGATGAAAAAGTTATTTTTCTGAATAATTCCAAAAGTTAGCTTTTTTCTAGTGCCTGCACATGCCATTGCGCTTTACCTTATCAAATCCCCTATAAGTAGGTGCTATTGTCTCCATTTTATAGACAAGGAAGGGTTCCATGAAATTGCCTGATTGAACTAATGTAACAGTCACTACAAGGTAGAGCTGGGTTTTGACCAGGTCTGATTCTGAAGCCCATGCTCTGTTTAGGGGGCTCTGTTGCCCCTACTTTGGTAGGATTTTAGCTCTTTAAAGTGGTCTGTCTGTGGAGACATATTTTCCATATAAAACAGCTATCTTAGGAATTTGAGTGTCTGTCTAATCCTTCCTCCCCCAAATGTCCTTAACTACTCTTGCCTCCTAATACAGCAGTTGTTACACCACATGACTATAAACAAGATACCCTTCAGTATAGCACATGCTATTAATTGGCTGTAGCATTTTCATTTTAAAAGGATGATTTTTAACTGAAGAATTAGATATGAACCCATTATTGTGCCGTTCAGTCACCCAGATCCTTAAACTTAACTATGGTACATAATATACATGCTTAGAACTAGTGTATTTTTCCTTAGTCACTTTAGGATGTTAAATGGAAAGGTTTTTTTTTTCCCTGCTATATCCCTACTTTCAAGTGAAGTTGAGCCATTCAAGATATTTAGTTTAAAATGTTTTAGGGATAAGCACATTTTTCAAGATGTTTTGTAGCCCTGAATTTTATGAAATTGGGTACTTAAAATTTGGAGTATGCTGCTTATTGAGAACAAAGTTGGATTAAGGAGAGGGTTGGTTGAGGCCATTATGAGATGGGAGAATCAGCATTTTAAAAACACTGTAAACAAAAGAACACTTTCTGCCTGCTGTTTGTAAAAGCTCTTTGGGAAGATCTTTTACGAAGACCAATTTTTAATGTAATTTACCTACCTAGTATAAGTGTCCTAAGACATGTATGTAAACTTCCACAATGTGTTGGTTTTTTTTTTTTTTTTTTTTGTCTGTGTATTTAGAAAATACACACGAATCTTTATCAAACCTAAAAATATAAACTTGTGAGCACTGAACTGCTTCTGGCTTTGTGAATTTTGTTGACTCTGATATTTAATCCAGATTGCTTTTAATGATAATAATTTAGACTAACTGGGTATGGGAACTCCTTTGTAAACTTAGACATGTATAATTCAGATACCTTTGTATTATAGAATATTAAGGTTTATCTCTTTATGTGAAGTGCATAAAAGGCTCAAACTACCTCCTAGTAGTAATTCTTGGAGAGCTGCTTTAATTAATAGAAAGCAGTCATTTATAATCAGCGTATCATTTGTCTTTCATCTGTATTACTTTTGGAATTCTCTACAGGTTGTAGCAGACATTGAAATATTTTCCCTGAAAGTACATACTTTTGGAAATGGGTTGAAAAGCAAAGGTAAATTACTTCACCTGTATTTATTGCATATATAGCAGATTAATAGGTTAACAACTTTTAAGTCTTTGAAACTTTAATACAGAAAAGAACATTTTTTTGTGGTGATGGTGTTAAAGTAATAGAAAAAGGAAATCATAGAATGATTGGATACCCAGACTTTTAATTATTAAATGAGAGTTTTGCTTTAGTTTGGAAAATGAAGAGGGGATGCCCATATTGCATACAATTCCTAGTGTCTTTAAAGTTCTAAAAGAACTCTCCTGTGGCAGTAGATACATTCTAATGGTTTGTGTAGATAATATTCTCTGTTGTTCCAAGGGGTTAAGATTGGGACAAAAGATGAAATGGGGATTACTTGAGGGAAAAAACCCTTTCACCCAAAATTTCAATGTCAAAATGAATTTTTTTGGTTGTGGTTTTTCTGAACCATTGTAATTAACAACTTTTTGTTTTGCTTAGAACATTGTTAAAAATTATGTATAAATACCTCATGAAGCACATTTTGACACTAAAGTGGACACAGCTAAAACTTAGAAAATCATGCTTAGCTTTATGGAAAAAATTATTACTTGAACTTTTTTCTTTTTCACAAAAAATCCAGACCAATGTTTGGAAGATGGTATAGGAAATTCAATGATTGGATCTGTAATTAGATAAGAAAATTAAAGCTCTTTTGAATTTTAATAACTATCTGAACTAAAGGAAATTTAAAAAT